>JAWPHD010002345.1:0-261650 GCA_037043455.1 Cyrtodaria siliqua | reverse complement strand
ACACAACTACTGTCTCACTATGGTACTGGACACAACTACTGTCTCACTATGGTACGGACCCTAGGTACTGGACACAACTACTGTCTCACTGTGGTACGGACCTAGGTACTGGACACAACTTTTGTCTCACTATGGTATGGACCTAGGTACTGGACACAACTATTGTCTCACTGTGGTACGCACCTATGTACTTGACACAACTACTGTCTCACTGTGGTAAGGTACTGGACACAACTACTGTCTCACTGTGGTACTGGACACAACTACTGTCTCACTATGGTTCAGACCTAGGTACTGGACACAACTACTGTCTCACTATGGTACAGACCTGTGTACTGGACACAACTACTGTCTCATTATGGAGAACATTTTGTGATGTTTGATGAAGCTACACATGACAAGGAATACTAGATGGACAAAAAACATGTCCTTTAAATAGGAATTTGTAAGTATTTTAAATGAACTGAAATAGGTACACATCTTTAAAATATAGTTTGTAAGCCCAACAAAATAAAACTGTGTATCATTTATATTGAATCTGATTCAATATTTAAGACAATTAGTGGCATATATTCATACCGACATATCATTTACATTATAATACAGTTCAATCATGTATGTATACTCATCCCAACTGTTTTTCTTTGAGAAATCTTATATCTTGCTCTTCTGTTGTTCTTTTGAAAGTTGAATCGACTGCCGTCACCTGGTCTTCTGCCCATGTCTCGGGAACCGTCCAAGGTACATTCCTTGTCTTGGGAACCATCAAGGGTCCATCTGTTAGGAAATCACATTACAAATATATGATTAATAATATGTAAATATTTTCCCTCTCACTTTTTCATTTACAAAAATTATCTCAGTATTGTAAATAAGTTAATAAACAACTTTATCACGTGTGTAGTGATGTGGAAGTTATACAAAGCCATGATATAATTATATTACACTAGTTTAATAAATATGAAAATGAAGAATTATTTTCGATCTTATCCGATCAGATTGTTGTGTACTGGAATTGCCTCGTCGATTTCCTTCATACTTAAAATACCAATTTACGGAAACTGACAAGGTATTTCCATTGTTCGATGTATCAGAGAGATAACTGGGTCAATATGTGACGTCATTATGCAAACATACATAATCAAACGACATTATATACAGGCATCTACAATAATAATGGAGTTATGTGATAAACAGAATTTTATATTTTTATTAAACTTGTTTGTTAAAACTGATATGATGCTTACACAGCCTCGCACGATATAATTTTATCCAAATCATTTAATAAATTCAATGTAAAACAGGCACTCATGTAAGATCCTTTATGTACTGTGCCGCTCTTGAAAATCATGTTATAAAAATGTATTCAAACTTGCTGCTAGTGTTGGTATTTCTTTTGCACCCTTACACAAGTTTTTTTACTTCCAGACAATTTAGTCTATATTAAACCTAGTTTGGTAGAGTTATGCGACTATAGTTACGGGGTTTACCATGTAAAAAAGAAATACATTTCCATCCAATGAAATAGAACAATATAAAAGAAACTTACGACTAGATTCTGGCAATAAACTGGCATTTATGGTACTATAGTCGGTATCTGTTAGAACTGGAATGAGTTGTGCCTTCTGCTTCATGGCTGAAGAAGGGAGGGGCTGGGCTTCTTCTTTCCGAATCATCTTCTGCATGGCTGAAGAAGGTAGAGGCTGGGCTTCTGCTTCCAAAGTTGGAATTGTTAAATCCTCTACCACCTGGATGTCTCCAAACCCTTCATCCTCTTCCACATCCAGTTCCAAGTCGGATTCCAGCTTCTCTAGGACTATGTCACGGTCTTGAAGAGATTTCCCAGTCTGGTTGAACAAATACTCCAAACCAACAGTTCTCCTGAAAACAAACACAAATCTAAAATGAGTATAAAAGTTGTTTTGCTTTTTTCTGTTCTGATTTAGTTGATCCTTTTCAAAAATTATTTTGCCCAATCATTTCGAGTGTCTGCAGCACTATACTCACTGTGATGAAATGGTACATGTACTTAAAACAACTGAAATGGAAAACTGCTGCTTTTTTTAAACTAGTCTAACTTAACCTGTCATTGCCGCTATTATCCATCATCAGTATTTTCTCTTTTGTGTTTATCAGAAAAGGTTACCAAACTAAGAGTTCACTGTTGTAGTTATTAGGAAAAGGGTTAAAGTGTAGCGTTTTTTGGTATTGAAAATACTAGTCATCAGATGCTTCTGATGCATCGTCTTGTATCTGAAAATCCTGTTAGAGGCCAGTTTTTAGCTCTACTGATCAGAGATCAGCAGAGCTTATGCCGTGGTGCGGCGTCCGTCGTCCGTCCGTCCGTCTGTCCGTAAACTTTTATTTGTAGCGACTTCACAGCTGAAACTACTGGATGGATATCCATGAAACTTTACAGAAATGTTGCCCATAAAGTCTAGTTGATCCTAGCAAAAATTCATGTTGATGTGAAATCCAAGATGGCCGCCAAAGCTAAAAATAGAGTTTTAAAATACAAGTTTGTAGCGACTTCTTCTTGAAAACTATAAGTGATATTGATATGGGACTTTTTCTAAAATGATCAGCATGACATGATGTTGATCCTAGTCAAAAATCGTTTTGATTCAACGTTAAACATGGCTGCCAGCGGCCATCTTTGTTTACATAGAGTTAAATAGTAAAAACTTGTAGCGACTACTTCTCTGAAACTACTTGGCGGATTGTCATGAAACTTTACAGGAATGTTGCTCTTGATGTCTAATTGATCCTAGAAAAATTTCAGGTCGGCCGGAAATTCAAGATGGCCGTCACAGCTAAAAATAGATTTTTAAAAAATAAGTTTGTAGCGACTACTTCTTGAAAACTATAAGTGATATTGATATGGGACTTTTTCTAAAATGATCAGCATTACATGATGTTGATCCTAGTCAAAAATCGTTTTGATTCAACGTTAAACATGGCTGCCAGCGGCCATCTTTGTTTACATAGAGTTATATAGTAAAAACTTGTAGCGACTACTCCTCTGAAACTACTTGACGGATGTTCATGAAACTTCACAGGAATGTTGCTCTTGATGTCTAGTTGATCCTAGAAAAATTTCAGGTCGGCCGGAAATTCAAGATGGCCGCCACAGCTAAAAATAGATTTAAAATAAATAAATTTGTAGCGACTACTTTTTCAAAACAATAAGAGATATTGATATGGGACTTTTTCTAAAATGATCAGTATGACATGATGTTGGTCCTTGTCGAAAATCGTTTTGATTTGACCTTAAACATGGCTGCTTTGTTTACATAGAGTTATATAATGAAAACTTGTAGCGACTACTTCTTTGAAACTACCTGACGGATTTTCATGAAACTTTACAGGAATGTTGCTCTTAATGTCTTATTGATCTTAGCAAAATTTCAGGTCGGCCTGAAATTCAAGATGGCCGCCACGGTTAAAAATAGATTTTCAAAAAACAAGTCTGTAGCAACTACTTCCTGAAATCAAAATCAATCAGTAGAGTTTCAAGGTCATTGACCTCTTTTTTTTACAACCATTTGCAAATGATCAGCATGTTGAGTTGATGGGGTGGGTACATCTGGAAATGTTGCAGATTGTGAAATTGGTAGGAATTTCGTAACATTTCCATTATAAAGTGTCAGTGAGAATAAATTGGTATCTAGGAAATAAAGTTCAATGTCATTGTCAGTGACTGGTACTTCTTTTGGCAGACAATTATTGATGACATTGTGAAAAAACATATACTTTTCCTCAACATCTTTTGATTTGCCTGATAGCTGAACAGTAATGAAGTTGCACCTCTCTGTCTAGCATGACAGTGTTGATATTTTACGATAGAGAGCTGGTCATTTAGCACACAATATAGCTGTGTGGCAAGTGATGTATTGTGCATGTTGCAGTACAACAATATCAGTTGACACAACCATTCCTATGTCGTTTTTAGCTCTACTGATCAGAGATCAGCAGAGCTTATGCCGTGGTGCGGCGTCTGTCGTCCGTCCGTCCGTCCGTCTGTCTGTCCGTCCGTCTGTCCGTTAACTTTTATTTGTAGCGACTACTCCTCTGAAACTACTGGATGGATATTCATAAAACTTTACAGAAATGTTGCCCATGAAGTCTAGTTGATCCTAGCAAAAATTCATGTTGATGTGAAATCCAAGATGGCCGCCAAAGCTAAAAATAGATTTTTTAAATTCAAGTTTGTAGCGACTACTTCTTGAAAACTATAAGTGATATTGATATGGGACTTTTTCTAAAATGATCAGCATGACATGATGTTGGTCCTTGTCGAAAATCGTTTTGATTTGACGTTAAACATGGCTGCCAGCGGCCATCTTTGTTTACATAGAGATATATAATGAAAACTTGTAGCGACTACTCCTCTGAAACTACTTGACGGATTTTCATGAAACTTCACAGGAATGTTGCTCTTGATGTCTAAATGATCCTAGCAAAATTTCAGGTCGGCCGGAAATTCAAGATGGCCGCCACGGCTAAAAATAAATTTTCAAAATACAAGTTTGTAGCGACTACTTCTTGAAAACTATAAGTGATATTGATATGGGACTTTTTCTAAAATGATCAGCATGACATGATGTTGGTCCTTATCAAAAATCGTTTTGATTCGACGTTAAATGTGGCTGCCAGCGGCCATCTTTGTTTACATAGAGTTATATAGTAAAAACTTGTAGCGACTACTCCTCTGAAACTACTTGGCGGATTTTCATGAAACTTTACAGGAATGTTGCTCTTAATGTCTTATTGATCCTAGCAAAATTTCAGGTCGGCCGGAAATTCAAGATGGCCGCCATGGCTAAAAATAGATTTTCAAAATACAAGTTTTTAGCGACTACTTCTTGAAAACTATAAGTGATATTGATATGGGACTTTTTCTAAAATGATCAGCATGACATGATGTTGATCTTTGTGGAAAATTATTTTGATTCGACGTTAAACATGGCTGCCAGTGGCCATCTTTGGTTACACAGAGTTATATTGTAAAAACTTGTAGCGACTACTCCTCTGAAACTACCTGACGGATGTTCATGAAACTTCACAGGAATGTTGATCTTGATGTCTAGTTGATCCTAGAAAAATTTCAGGTCGGCCGGAAATTCAAGATGGCCGCCACAGCTAAAAATAGATTTAAAATAAATAAGTTTGTAGCGACTACTTCTTCAAAACTATAAGAGATATTGATATGGGACTTTTTCTAAAATGATCAGTATGACATGATGTTGGTCCTTGTCGAAAATTGTTTTGATTTGACGTTAAACATGGCTACCAGCGGCCATCTTTGTTTACATAGAGTTATATAATGAAAACTTGTAGCGACTACTCCTCTGAAACTACTTGACGGATTTACATGAAACTTCACAGGAATGTTGCTCTTAATGTCTAATTGATCCTAGCAAAATTTCAGGTCGGCCGGAAATTCAAGATGGCCGCCACGGTTAAAAATAGATTTTCAAAAAACAAGTCTGTAGCGACTACTTCCTGAAATCAAAATCAATCAGTAGAGCTTCAAGGTCATTGACCTCTTGTTTTCAGTAATAATGGTACTGAGTGTAGTCGACAGACTTTTAACGTCACTGAATTACTTTACTGAAATGTTCTTGAATTCGTATGACTTTGAAATGTGTACCTGGGATACGTCTTTTTCCCATAATGTCAATGATATAGCTGCTGATTTATCAGCGATGGACACATCACATCTGTGAAGCATGTTGTGGAAGTGATCTTCTTAAGTAATTACTTCGCTTTTATAGATAACTTTAGCTCAAACAATAACCTGAAAAAGAGTGTACTGAGTACAAAATCATGTTTGAATATCAGCACTCCATTGGATAAAGCCGAGAAAAATATGCTATAAAAGCTTTGTACCAGAGCCATTTATCCAAATGTGACCAATCGGATTTGTTTGAATAAACTTGATAACCCAAACTATAAGGATGCTATATATGAAGTATAGTTGAAATCTCATCAGTGGTTCATGAGAAGAAGACGTGTAAAGGGTGTTTATCATTTATGGCACGAGTGACCTAATTATTCAATGGACTGAAATTAAACTTTCATTTCGCCTTGGTACTGATTATTGTGATGAAGTTTAAATGAATTTGTGTTAGTAGTTTAAAGAGATGTTGTTTGAAATTGTCTACAGACGGACAGATGGTCAGTCAGTGATTGGAAAAGCCCATCTGTGAGCACATTGGGCCTTAATTAAAAATGTGTTTGCAGTTTGCAACCGACCCACGGCAAATCCGCTGACCCAAAAAACAATTTTGAAACCCAGTGTGTTCATTGTAAGAAATATTGTTGGTTGTTTCAGTTCTTTTGGGTAGTTTCGTAGTGCTCCGATTAATTGGATGCTTGGAAATCATGTCTGCTGCTATTAAATTAAAAGTGTCTGCATGACTGACCTCAATGAGTGAGGAAAATGTGAAGATGACGTCTGCAAAAAGAACAATCAAAAATAATATTGTTCTTTGCAGTAATGTAATTTTCTCGTACAGTACATCTCACGCGAAACCCACACTTTACTCGATTTGCCGAGTTGTATCGAGTGCCGCGCAGATCTACGCGAAGTCTGCGAATCCACGCGGCGAAAGTACACAATCCAATTAACCATGAATGCACACCTGTGGTGATTTTTTATTGGGAATAAAAAAAATGTGAATTTTCCGACAACTTTTCTACTTGTGCGACAAACAAACAATGCCGAGTGCATCTTTTCTGTGCAAAGTTGACACGACTGATAAATACAATGAATACATTTCGAAACAAATACGTATTTTAAACTTTTAACGCATTTAATCACAAGTTGTGTTCGTTTCTGTTGTCCAAAAGTCGGTTCAGTACCCATAATCCTTGGCCATGTATGTAAGGCAGCACTAACAATGGGTTTATGACTCAGAATTCTTTACACTTTTTTCTGGCTAAAGAACCCATCGATGTATTAATAATACACAGCAGAATAGTAAAAATTGTTACAAATAACGATTACTTAAAAATATAAATATACAAAACAAAAGTAAAATTGTATTCTGCTTCGATTTTTTCTAAAGTTATTGAATAATTATGCATTAAAATGACTGCAATTAGAAAAAGTTGCACCTTTTACCTGTACAGTTTCGAGTCGGTGAACTCCGAGTTTGTCTACGCGAAGTATCATTACGCGATTGGTAAATTCCTCACTCGGCATGAACGAGTAAAGTGTGGGTTTCGCGTGAGCTGTACAGTAGTATGTCAATGGCAAAGAAAAGCAAATGTTAAAAAACCAGTCTTTATGGATACGAGCCAGAATTAACATGGGAGGACGTTTCTAGTGGAGAGTTATCGGTGTCGAGTAAACTCAATGGAAGCGAGTGTTTTCACACCATCAAGTGAAATTGACAATTTGACACAGAGAACTGAAACTGACATTTATATTATAGTTAGTTAGTTAGTTACTAAGTCTGTTCATGGTTCAATAAATGAAAATTTGATCAATGTTTTGTATGTACTGTTAATATGTAACAACCCTTTTAAGTGGGCTGGCGTGGCGCAGTAGGGAGCGCGGCGGATTTGTAACCGGAGGCCCCGGGTTCAATTCTCCAATGTGCCACTGATTTCCGTCGGTGTGTTCTTGGGCAAGACACTTTCCCTTAGCCTCGTCCGTCGGATGGGGACGTAAACCAGGCAGTCCCGTGTATCGGTCTATCCTCCGCGCACGTTAAAGAACCATAGGAATCTATTCGCTCGATAATAAGAGTAGGGCAGGTTCCCGGATTCCTATGTATCCTTCCCCTCTCTCTGGGGCGGCTCTAAATAACCTATACTGTGTTGATGAGCCGTTAAACAACATTCAATTCAATTTAAAAAAAAAAATCCCTATCTACTGACCCACCCCTAAAAGCCATGGGTCGGAAACTGCAAACAAACAATTGTTTACTGGTGGCCTTGTGTTAGCTAAAAGGCAAAAGTACAAACAAGAGGACTCAAGATGAAGAGATTCCTGGTTCGATCCCCAGCCACGGCGCATACGTTGTGTCTTTGGACAAGACGCTTTTCCTGTATTGTCTAGTACTGGTTCTCACCCAGGAAGTCAATGAGAGTGATTAGTGTAAAAATAAATTGGTTTAAACTAAGAGGACAAGTGGGTTTTAAATGCTAACGTAAACTGTTGCGAGTGAGCGAGTGATTAAACTTCATTGTATTTCTCGTTCAACAACTAATAGTTAGAATGGGAGTTTACCATAGATCCTTGCATGAAGTTGACTTAATCTGTTTGATTGTTCGAGGAACAAACTGAGGGGGCACTTCTGGTGTGAAGTCCAGTTGTCTTTTAGGAGCCGTGAGATTTGATCTGCCACTGAATTTTATGTCAAACGATCCTGGTTGGTTAAGACTGGGTACATATTCCACATTTGCCAGAGCTACTGGTGAACTATAAAACAAAAAAAGTTTTGTGCATTCTGAAAGTTGACATATCCTGAAAATAAGGGCCAAATTTGTAGTGAAATATAAATTGAACAAATGTTAGGAAGCATAATAAATATACAGTTTCATGGATCACCAATGCCTGAAAGATAACTTCTAACAACATGTACATGTATGTCCAGATCAGGTCTTATGTTGATGAGGCAACAGATGAGAACCTACTGAGAGTTTTATCAACCCCACAATAATGGTCAATACTTTCATAATCGTTTGTGTTGGTAGTACATGTGTGTATATAATTGCTACAAGAAAGCTTAACATTAATTAAGGAACAATTATACAAACAAACTGTACGGTAAACTGTTAATTTAAAGTTGTTGTAAAGATAGGATTATGATGAAGGAAATATGTATGTCAGTGATTCTATGGAAAACGTGTACTTCCCACAGTGATTATTTTTTAAAATGAACTTCCTGATTTGTTTACAAACGTTTTTATTAACAATTATAATGATTATTTTCACAATTTTTAACAGTTTCCCGAACTAAATCAGATAATTAACATAAAATAAATTAATTTAAACATACCATGAGTGATGAAAATACCTTACCGTTACCGATTTAAAATATCGATTTTTAATATGAACATGTCAAATTATGATATATTTTTGTGTGTGTTAAGTTTTAAGTTCAACAAACTTCGACGTTTAACAAGTAAAAAATATTACTGTTAATTATATTTTGATCAAAGAAATATTTAGAGTCCCATTTCTAAAGAAATCCTGAAAATGATACAGTGAATATTGTGTAACTCCAACACTTCTGACAATATTCGATAACGTTTTGGTATGTTACAATGGTTGTTACATCTCTACTACTTTATATAAAACAGGTGTGCAAACAATGCAGTAAATCCGCAGAAAAACACTAAATATTAGAGGTAACGGTAGTGATTCTTTGTAACGGTAATGACACAGCTGTAACGGTAGTGTCGTTTGTAAAGTATGTATCTGTTGAAACTAGGCTATAAGCCAAAATTATGGGCTAATTACTAGATAATGTTGGGTCAGTTGGTAGTACATAGAAACTCCACTAGCTCAGTTGGTAGAACGTGGACAATTGCGGTGAAATTGCACCGCGATTGCGGTGAAATTGCACCGCGATTTCCCTTATTGTTTGATTTTGTCCATCGCGACATCGCGGATTTGTAAAAAAAAACGTTGCGTGTACTGTAGATAATTCAATTGGTAGAACACTATGCTGAGCTCAACCTCGGTAAACTATCGTTCTGCGTTACAGTGATGGAATCGGGAGACTCTCAAGCAAGACAGCCACATCAACTGATAGTTTAATAACTTTATTGAACTGAAATTGGAACACCTCTTCAAACACAAGAACATCGAAACTAATCATGTTACAGCAATGCATTTTCAAAAGTAAATCTACCACAACTGTTTTACCACGAACGTTCAGAACTATAACCGTTTGTTCATTCCCAGTGTTAAATACATGTATCTATAGTTCCTTTGATATCAATCGCCACATTTCTGCGTTAATTTGGCAGTGTCGAGATGTAACTTGCTCTGGTTCCTCGATTATGCTGATAATTTTATCCATTCCGTACCATAAGCTATCCTCCATTCTCGGCCAAAAGTAACGGTTTTGACCAACTTTTTGCATGACCTAAAATGACATATATATACGTATATTAGTGTCACCACGACCTCATACGAGTGAAACATGTAGTACTATAACTCTTTATTATATTATACTATTTGTAATGCAGACATATTATACGATAAGTGTATGACATGGCGGCATATATATTGTATAGTAATCAGTTTATACTATTATACTATTCTCGGGCACGAAACGAGATTTTGAAACTTGTAATAATTACGCTCGAAACTCGTTCCAAATGGAATCCACCTCAAGAGAAAGAGACGCGGAGACTGGAAGAGAGGAGGCAATGTGGATTAAAGTGTCTATCCTAAGGAAACTACCGACATGGACCAGGTGCGGCTCAAACTCACGACCCCTCGGTTATGAAGCAAGCATTCTATCACTACATTTAAGAAGTACAAACTTAGATATACTTACCTTCACTTCCACCGCATCCTCGTCGACGTCCAATACAACACCTGGGTACGGAACATTGTCATATTTCACCACAATGTACTGACCAATCAACTCCTGCCCCAGCGTTTCCGGTTTTCGCAAACCTCTCTGTGAAGAGATAAACAATTTTATTTTGAATTTAAATCGCAGAAAATATGTAATATAGCAGTACAAAGCAATACTATTATGGTATAAACTTAGATATACTTACCTTCACTTCCACCGCATCCTCGTCGACGTCCAATACAACACCTGGGTACGGAAAATTGTCATATTTCACCACAATGTACTGACCAATCAACTCCTGCCCCAGCGTTTCCGGTTTTCTCAAACCTCTCTGTGAAGAGATAAACAATTTTATTTTGAATTTAAATCGCAGAAAATATGTAATATAGCAGTACAAAGCAATACTATTATGGTATAAACTAACTAGTGACTATTTATTAGACATGTTGATGGACACCGGCAATCAAAAGTTCACTTACCAAATTAGATATAGGTGCTTGCTGGACAACATTATCATCTCGCGAACTGTTGCTGGTAGGTCGAGGATCCCTTATCTCTGATGTCTCAGCAATTGACGAAATCTGAAAATATTAGGAGGTCGTTATATAATTGAAAGGACTCGTATATAATTATGTGTGTAGATTATAATAACTGGAAAGTGTGTACGTGTGTGTGCATGTGTTCACGATTGATTTATTTAAATATATCTTACTTCAGATTGAAGACCACACACTTCAGTAGTCACCGGATCGAAGCAGTCGCAGTAGGATGGGTGCTGACAAAAGCATGACAGTACTCGGGATGAAAATGAGCGTGGTGCGTGGAGCAGCAACTGAAATAACAAATACAGAAAATATAAATTCCCAAGAATATGTTCCTAATTAATTTGCCACTTAAAAACGAAAAATGAAAAAAATGTTTTCAGCGCAGCATTTGAAAAAATATAATAACATGGCCTTAAAGTATTTATTTGACAAACAACATATCAAGTCGCAATGCTTTAACTGCTAGAACTTTACTCGAATTACCAATAGCTTTTTTAAAATAGATTATGCGATGAACGTATTGGTACTAATTTTATTGATTAACATTATACCTACTCGAAGATTTAAGAAATGATACATATAATATATACCTGATGTATCTTCATTGTATTTGGTACAGGCCGAATCTGTTGTGGTATCTCATTTTCAATTGCACTTATGTCTTCGGAGCTCACGAGAAACATCTTGACTTTTGAATCTGTAGCCAACAGGTCATACATATCCTTAGCACAAGTTATGTCCTTATCTTTCACGACCACCTGGTTGTCCGCCCTTCTCTTAACAGCCGCGCCTATCCCATCAGCAGCCCCTTTTCCATGCGACGCTTCAAGAAAATTCCATGTCGAACTTTCGAACTTGTTTTCATCAATTTTTTTGGTCCAGAGATAGAAGTTGTGTTTGTTTCGGTATTGCGTCGTAGGGCCGTCTGATATGAAATGTATTCCTTTGATGTGTTTGTCTTGTGATGCTTTAATATACGTTATTACTGGTTGTATATGTGCCCAAATAGCTCCTGGTCCGTGTTTCAAGCAATCAGAAACTGAACAAAATGGTATGATTTGCTCTCCTAGGTATGCTACACCGGTATGAATGCTCACCTGCCGTCTGGAAGGCCCAAAGTGCATTGACTGAATTTCATTAGAGTACTTGCAATTGTAATTTTCACTGAAATCTATATGCATAACTATTTCTTCGTGTGTTAATTTGATCTTCTGTCGCAAATACATCAGTGACTTATACTGTGCTCTAATATTAAAGATATGCCTGCAAGCTCTGTCTAGTTCCTTATTTATTTCATCCGAAAGTACACGTTTTGTTCCTTGTTCAGTGTCCTTCACTGTCCGCGACACAACCTTCAACGTTTCCCCCTGTTCATTTGTGACTTTGTCGCGTTTATTTTTCCATGTTGTCCATTTAACCTGAGTCCCTTCATCACCACCAAAGTCCCATTCTACAACTTTGTCCTTGCAGATATTACACTCTCTATACATGCATGACTTGCTATTTTCATCACACACTACTGATTTTAATATCTCATTAACACCCTTTGACATGCACATACCGGCAGCGTTGGCGGTTTTCAATTTCATTGAAATGTTATCATGTATTTTACACATACATGTTTGTCTATCTTTATCAGTAGGCTTCACTACAAAGAAGGGGCGTAGTCTACAGAACATGCTGTAAGAAATCTGGTTTCCTTCAGACATGTATTTCGAGTGCAGGTTTTTCAGATCATCCGAGAGTAGACGAACTTGTTTTTTTCACGCCGTTTCTCGTAAGTGTGGCCTGTTTGTCAGGTTTCATTTTCGAAACATCGTCGCGTTCATAGAACTGTAGCACCTGCTCTTTCATTCTCAAATATTTCATCACTGGTGGACGAGGTGACTTTGGTTTCATGTGACGTCTCGATATTTGCAAGAGACGCTGTGTGAATGATCCTAGTCCATATCTTTGCAGAAGTTCTGTTCCACAAATTAGACTGGAAATTTGACGTTTTTCAATATTGGACTTTGTTTTCAAGTACCTTTCCCTGATATTTCTGACCATAACTCTATGTAATATATATGCTTTCAGTGCGAATTTGCCGGCTGGGATCTTCTCATCGTCATCCTCTTCAGTTTTCCCCAGTTTCTTCTTCAGTCTGTTAAATCTTTTTTTGTATTTTTCTGTTAATCTGGACTGAAAAACTAACTTGACTTTCAACTTTGTATTATCACGGTAGCAAGCAGCCTTCATTTTGTTTTTTTTCTTACGGATTGATTTTTTCATTGCAGTTGATCTGTTGGATCCTTGTGGTATTTGAACCGGGTTGTGCTGTTGAACCTGAGCGGGGATTTCGACAGCATCAGGGGAATTTGGAGGTGTTAACATATTGTTCAATATTTTCCTTTTAGCTTGACGTTTTCTATTATTGTTTCGCCATCTCTTTTGAGCGGATCTGTGTTCTCGTTGTGACATATCCTCCACATTTTTCAGTTGTCCACATTGTCTTCTTCTTTCGTTCCTCTCGCTCTCTTTTGCCTTGTATTGCCCGTGTGCTATTGGGTCATCTCTGATCCTCTTTCTGTAGTTTGCCATTCGCTCTTTTGCAGTAAGAGGCATTGTTTCAGAAGTGTTCTTCTCTGTAAGATGGTATCCTGCGTATCCCTGATTTTATCAGCTAAATCGCAAACTCTCTTGGCCCAGTTCTCTTGTCGGTCGTTAGCTAGGAGGTTGCAAAGTAGCGCTTCAGCTTTCCCAAGTGATTTGTCTATTACGTCTAAACTTTTTTTATAGGCTGAAATAAGTAAAGGGGTCATTATATAGTTGGGAAAGAAATTACATCACATCACTTGGGCTGACTTTAATGGAAAAATAAGTAAAGGGGTCAATATCTAGTTGGGAAAGAAATTACATCGCATCACCTGGGCTGACTTTAATGGAAAAAATGGCACTTTAAAAATTATCTTTAAATTACGGTAGATTCTCGAAACACAGTATACATACATTATTTCAACTTGATATATAATAGAGGAAAATCATTTCGACATTGTTACAGAAAACAACAATCAAGTACTAACTTAAGGTTTATACATTTGAAAATATATCCCTTTAATGCCCCCATTTCACTTGCGCTGCGTCAGTGTCAATCAGGGTCGGTCAGTAAATTTTGGGCTGTCGCAAAACTCTTCGAGCATTTTCGAACATTTTCGAACACAAATGTCACATCCACGATTCATATCAGTCAGAGTTACGTCAGTATTCGGTCAAAATGGGCCGGTGTCGGTCGGTGTGCGGCAATAGCTGCGTTGATGGTGCGATGATGAGTGTCAGAGTTGCGATGCACTGGGATGCACATAGGACAGACATACGTCGATGTGGGTTAGTGTGCGACGCAGTTGCGTCGATGTTACGCCATAGAGGGTCAGACATGTTAATGGGTGCGATCTTCGTTGATTTAAAATAGTGTGATTTCAGGCCTGGGGTGGTCCAATCTAGTCCAGTCCAGTCCAGGGACAGTATGGATGAGCAAGTACTAGGACTTTTCCAGGCTGATCTGATTGTTCAGCATCATGCCTACATCCGTGTCCATGCCGAGGTCCTGCAGGAAAGAAGGAGGCGATGGGCCCGAAGAAGATATAGCAAGAAGCGGTTCTGGGTGAGGACCTGGTTAACAGAAGATGAGCGAGTCTCAGCTGGCCAGTACCACAACCTTATGGTCAAGCTCCGGAACGATGATGTGCAGTCGTTCACTAACTACCTGCGCATGCCTCCAGACATGTTCCAATTCCTGCTCAACCGGCTGACGCCTCGCCTCCAGAAGAAGGACACCAAGTTCAGACGACCACTGGAACCAGGGCTGAAGTTGGCTGTGGTACTCCGGCACCTGGCTACTGGGGACAACTACCCAAGTTTGCAGTACAACTTCAGAGTGTCCAGACACACCATCACCAGCTTTCTGCCAGATGTCTGTCAGGCCATCATCGATGAATTTGCAGAAGAGGAGGTCCAATGCCCCGTCACCCCCGATGAATGGAGAGAGGTGGCCCTGCAGTTCCAGAGGAGGTGGAACGTCCCTCATGCTCTGGGTGCCCTGGATGGGAAACATGTGGCCATTAAATGCCCAATCAAGTCAGGCTCCTACTACTATAACTACAAGGGGTTTTACTCCATTGTCCTAATGTCCCTGGTTGATGCCAACTACAGGTTCCTGTGGTGTGATGTGGGAGGAGCCGGTCACATGTCAGATGCCCAGATCTTCAACGGCAGTGAGCTCAAAGAGGCCATGGACAACCGTACCATAGGGTTCCCCCCAGAAGATCCACTGCCTTCTGATGATGAGGACACCCCCTACTTCCTCCTTGCGGACGACGCATTCGCACTCCGTACCAACTTGATGAAACCTTACTCCACCCGAGGCATGACCAGATCACAGGCAATGTACAATTACCGCATATCAAGAGGACGTCGGGTTGTAGAGAATGCCTTTTGCATCATGGCAAACCGGTTTAGAGTACTCCTTGGTAGGATGCAGCAGTCTCCAGAGGTGGTCCAGCTCATCGTCAAGTGCTGTGTGATCCTCCACAACATGATGCGCAGGCGGTACCCGGGAGAGCAGCCGGGCCAGTTTGATGGGGAAGACGATGACCACAATCTCATCCCAGGAGAATGGCGCCAGAATGCCAACATGCATGAGATACGTAATGTGGATGCCCCTAACAAGGACAGCAAGGCTGGGAAGCAGCAGCGTGAACTCCTTCGGCTCTACTTCAACAGTCCCGCTGGCTCCGTGCCATGGCAGGGCAGGATGGTGCCTGGTGGAAACTAAGGTCAAGGACCCCGGCAAGGAGAGGAGATATGACGTTTGTGTTTGTAGGCTAATAAATAACACTTATGTTTTGCTATACTGTTGTCCGTTGTTGTTCATTGGTATAATTCCCAAATATGGAAGTATGAATTGACCATCCAATTGTCAATTACGATTAATAAAACAAAATTATCATGTTATGTCATGTTAAATTATTACAACAAGTGGATGGTCAATTCAGACTTCCACACCCAAAGTACCAAATTTCTAATTAATTATTTAGAAATAAATTGGCATTTTTATACGCCCGTTTGTAAAACGGGACGTATTATGTGTTGGCATTGTCCGTCCGTCTGTCCGTCCGTCCGTCTGTTAACTCAGGTTCACCTTGTTTGTAGTAACAACCTTGCGTAATCAACTCCTCCTACAGTTTCCAAGCAATCCATTTGAAACTTCACACGTGCATTATATACATCATGAACATGTGCACTTCCTCTTTTCATGCCGAATTTTTTTTTCACACTTTTCACTAGCATTATATATTTAATTTATATGTAACCCAACTCCGACAACGCCTCGACAGGCGTATGTTGCGACCTTCAGCGCGCTTATGTTTGTCAAATTAAGTAAGTTGTTATTAACAACAATTAACAAAAATGTTGCAAAACAAAGTTTTGTTTATTATCACCATCTCCACGAGTGGGCTACATACAAGGGCAACACGTCATAGACAACGCTATGTATACAACATTATAAAACAATAAGCACATCAAAGTGCAACACTATCCAAAATCCACATTTGTCTCTACGAAAAGTGCAGTGTCCATAGACTGTCTACTGCTTTCTGGTGTCTTCCTGCTGTTGCAGGTCCACTTCGTCATCTAGTAAACTCCTGTGAAAGGTAGGGGTGTTGAGCTCGCTAGACTGGGATCCACCGAAGCCGCTGAGTGATAAGTCAGATAACCTGGCTTCAGGATTAGGGCAGGAGGAAGGCCTGGCTGTGTCTGGCTGCTGGTCCGAAGGTGGGCACGAATAATTGAAGCCCTGGATGTTTCGGGCCATCCAGGCTGGTTCTTGAGACCCCCACACGTCAGGCTGGGTTGCAAGCTGCTGGGGCTGGGGCCAACAGTGTGGTGGAGGCTGCCACTGGGAGATTTCGGCTGGTGCTGGTCTCGTGTAGGAGGTGCGAGGCTGCTGGGGAGGCTTGAAGGGGACCTGACCAGGCTTAGTAAGCTGGGCAGGCTGCAACTGAGGCTGAGGGTTCTGCCTGTTGCTCTGCTGCTCGAGGAGGGACTCCATAAACCTGAATGACTCTCTCTTGAAGCTCGACCACAGCTCTTGGTTCAGCTGCTGGCCGCACTGATTGAGGTAGTCACAGTATGCAGACCGGTCCTTGTGGGGTCCCTTTATCCCAATGACTGCATCTAGCGCTGCTCGATGGCTGACCAGTAGCTGAGTGCCCTGTCTCTGTAGGTCAACCAGGGGGTCCAAGGGAGCAGCATCTGGAGTCTCAGCAGCTGGCGGTGGTGGAGCTGCACCTCTAGGCCTTGGGGTTGGCTCTTCATCACGGACTGGACTGGGATCACGAGAAGGAGGAGTGTGAGCGGGTGCCTGGGCAGCAATCCTCTTGCGGAGCTGAAAAATATAAAATATAAAAGAATGGTAGGTGAAAGGTAAGTGTGAAATAAAACAGTGAAAGTCAATACAGATGTAGCCTACTATATATTTAATAAATATTTACACAATTGTGTTCATTATCAAGCTTATTAAAATGTTATAAAGAAATAATAAACTAGAGTGGTCGATGAGACATCGCATATACCCGCACCGAGGGCTGGACAATGTAACGCAAAAAAATAATTAAAAAAATAATAATAATTATTTTTGCCAATTATCTCCCCTGGTATTGTTCCAAGTACCCAACAGGCAACGGAATGAATGGTATTTACTGTTACCTATTGTTCTCAGTTCCCAACAAGTGCCTGTTCGTGTGCGCGGACGGACGGAATGACGGACGGACGGACGGAATGACGGACGGACTGACGGAGGCGATTGCAATATACCCGGTTTTTTCTTCGAAAAGTGCGGGTATAATTACACAAAATTAACTAATATACATACACTGGCAACTGGCTCCCGATTGGCCTTCTCCTTGACGAAGTCCCCCAGAAACTGGAATAGCTGCCATACAGTCTCCTCCCGGAAGGTCAGGGCTGGTCGGGCACCAGATCCGGACTTGCCCTTCTTGGTTTTGACACGACCAAACTTGGACCTAGTGCTCCTGTACCATTGTTTGAGATGGCTACCCGTCAACCCCATCTTCTGGCCCTGCTCTTCCCACAAGAGGTCCTTCTCAGGTGTCTTCCTGTAGCTTTCATGGCGCGTGTTCCAGACTTGTGGGAACTCTCGGAGCCAGTCACAGACGGCTTGCTCTTGTTCGGGAGTGAGCACTACCTCTGCGGTCTTCTTTTTCTTCTGGGCTGGAACCTCCGTTTCATCTTCTGAAGAAGTACCACCATACTCGTCCTCCTTCTCAGCACCAACGTCTGCCTCCTCCATGGCCTCGGCTACAATATCTTTATCGCCACGTCCAATTCCACACCCTCTGCTCCCTGCACCACGACCACGACCTCTTGGATGTTCCCCTCGCTCCACGATGGTTATCACCTGGCCCACACCTTCAACAACTGGCTGGACCTAGATAGATAGATATATTTATTTCTGTATAAAATGTATAAAATGTATAAAACATGGAAAACATTATACAAGATTAAAACATCAAGCATAAGTTAAACAGTCAATTACATTATACACAAAGGATAACACAAAAAAGGGATTAAAATTCCCTTATTTCCATTGTGGTCCTTGAGATAAAAAATAAATTGACATAGGAAGACACATTTAAATACTATATTTATCACAGTTTTTAAGAAGGACAAGTAGTTAAATATCACTCATAAATTAATATAATTATAATTTCACAGGCTTAAGACATAATTAATTTTAATAAATAAATAAATATCACATAATTGTTATACTAAAATTATCAGAGAACTAACTTACAAACATGACACAATGTTATCACAGAAGGCGTGTTAAAAATTTGTCCTACGATTAATGTATTTATAATAAATCTATCTAAGACAAGAAACAAAATTAATACAATAAAAATAAGGAATGGCCTTAGTCCAACAAGTGTGCCTTAACAGAGGACTTAAATCTATTTAAGGACTTAATATTCCTTATATCTTGAGGTAACCCATTCCATATAAAGAACAACCACGATATGCAAATGACTTCTTCCCAAAACTCTTGACTTTTGGGTAAGAAAAACGACAACTATCGATAAAAGTACATGTGTCGTTATCACTAGTCGATGTGGACACTCTAAACCTTGTGCTATATGTATGAGCAACACTAACAGGGATAAAACGATCCATCATATAGGAAGGAGCTGTTTTAGAGGAAATCTTAAAAACATGACAGAGAGTTATAAAATCAACTCGACTTGCCACAGGTAACCAATTAGGACGGGCGAACTGCTCTTTACCAACATGGGATCTAGAATCTAAGTTTAAAACAAATCTTATCAATTTATTTTGAGTGACCTGTAACTTGTTTCTCAATTCCTGAGTAACTGAATAAAACCGAACCGTAGATGTATAATCGAAATGGCACTGAATAAGGGACTTCAAGTTTCATTAACAGTATATCATGATGTACTGTATCAAATGCTTTCTGCAGGTCAAGAAGTACCATACCGACGAGATTTCCTTTATCCATGTTAAAACGAATATAGTCTGTCAAGTGTAAAAGGCAAGTCTCAGTAGAGAATTTGCGCCTAAAACCAGATTGGTAGTTAAAAAGAAGATCACTCTACCTGGTGCTCGTCGTCTCCTGTTGGATTGTCTCCGGACTGCATCACGGCTTTGCCCTTCATCTTCTTTATTGCCTGGATCAACGTTTTTCTTGGTTTCTTTGGTGGCATGATGCTGTGGAAAACAAATGTATTACTAACCAACAGTGTGTGGCGCACCCGTATTTATAGCAAGCGACATTGACCAAACTACAACCCAAGTTGATCGAATATTGACGTAACACTGGCGCACGCTGACGCAGCATGACCGAATGGCGACCCATGTCTAACCCCGCCAGGCAGTGCATGACTGTCCTTGACATTGTTGGCTAACTGAATGTGACCGAATGTCGACGCAAAGCGACCGACTGTGACGTAACACCAACGCAGAGAAACGCACTGTTGACCGAGTCTGATAAAACACTCGGACAGGCAGGGTTTCTCAGGGTTTGTGTTAGGTCGATGGGGGTTGCTATTCGGTTAGACTTACGTCACCTTGCGATGCAGTTCGGTTGATGAGGGTTAGTACTCGGTCAAAATGCTATCTTGGCCTGTCGCAGCCGATTTTTATGCATGCTCAAAATTTGCCGGGGTCAGAAAATGTTCTCTCGGTCACTCTGCGTCAGTTGGGGTTTCTCGACGTCACCCTTCGGCCAGTGTTTGGTTGATATTCGGTCAATCTACGTTCCTGTCGGATGCTGTCGGATGGTGGCTAACCGACACCGACGCCGCCTGTCGTAGCCTAGTGAAATGTGGCCATAATTAAATAAATTGAGATATGCATGTAAGGAAAGATAAAACTGGGAAGACTGCTTTATATCTTACATTATATGGCAAGTACATGTAAATGTTAAACAAAACAAACATTACCGTTACGAAAAAGCTAAATTTGCCCTTAAAAGCAAACGCGCATTTGTTATTGAGATTAAACCTTTTCCCACCTTAACAATTATGATTTTAGACTCTGCTTAGTTCAATCATTTTCTAGTATGATTACATAAACTAGCATAAAAGTTAGCCATACATATTAAAAAACATTACCGTTACCCAAAATTGACATTACCGTTACAATATTCCATATAAAATATGTAACGGTAAGGTTCGTAACGGTAGTGTAAATCAAATCAAAACATCTGCCATTATGAGCTGTTAGCTGGGTGGGGTAACGTTTGTTTGGGTGGATATATAAACAGGACACATCTACCGACATCACCTAGCTTATATTTTTTCCACAACAACATACATTGCTTTTAAAAACAGCGAACGGTAGAGTAATTTAAAAGCAATATGCATGATTTAATACAACTTACCCAACAGTTTTTCATCAAGGTTGTCAGACCTCTCCATTGTTTCCCATCGATTTCAAAAAGGCGCGCGCTGATGTCTTTTAATGACGTCACGACTAGAGAGTATTCACGGGAGACAACTTGGAAACGTAACAAAATTTGATTCGTAACGGTAGTGTCAATATTAGAGGGACACTTTATTGGATGTGTATAGCTCCCGATATGTGAAGGAGACGTATTAAATAACCCTTATATTCAAACTCTCAATATAAGCGCATCATGATGAAGTCGTTTTAATGCACTTTTACTTGTGAAATAACGTTCAAAAGACGGCGTTTTCCCATTTAATCACATATCGGGACATAGGGATTTTGCCCTACTGTGCATCATACAATAGTAAAATTCCAGAAAACGAGACCTATTAGCAGTGTAAACTTTTCCATATGCATAATAATTATGGTATGTCATCTCAAAACCAAACATAAATGACAAGTCTATCATAAGTATGTAATATAATAGCACAATTAACCATCAGGACAGCCAATGTGCATTTTCTATAGAAGCACTGATGTGAGCATTTCTTTTAAGGTGGAAAGTAATATTCTTATTAGGCAGTGTTTTTTTTTACTTTTGGAGGGGGGAGATTTGATGTGAATTGGGAAAAGGGGGGAATTTTGACAATAAAACAGGAAGAAAGATAGTATTTTTATGTGTATTAAGTCTTAGTCTTTGATTAATATTAAATTCACATCAAAAACATGTTTAATGGACATGTTATGGATGGTCAACTAAGAAACAATATTTAAAAGTAAAAAAAATAAATAAAAAAATTTAGTTTTTTTTTCTCAAAAAAGGGGGGGGGGGTGAAACATACTTTTTGAGGAGCGAAATGGGGTTGAATTTCGGGCCCAAAACACTGCTAGGTATGGCCAAGCATTGCCAGATTGTCATCTTTAGTGTCTTTTTTTTCCCGTTCTTTCAACAGAAAAGTGGGAAAGAAAAAAATATCAGGATTAGTTTCAGTATGCTATGAAAAACAAAAGTTCTATGTGTTACAAATTCTGTATTGTATGTGACGGGTGACACAAACTCGAGTAAGTGTTTTCTGAAGGAACTAATTGAACATGAGTGAAACCTGTACAATGTAACCACAATTATTCTTCTTGTGTCAAACAAAAGTTCTGTCAGGACAATTTCAATATCTTGTTGAACAAGCGTTTTGTTTTGCACAACAGGGATACCTTCTTTAAAATACAATGCATTACCCCGATGTGGCCTTGTGTTCCCACTTTGGTACCTGTCTGCTCTGAATAGTTGATATCCTGGTACATTCAAAGAATGCATTTCATCTGTAGCAGTAATAAATACTGATAAAGGTGATCTTTTGTGAGCAACAAACACAATTAAGAGAATAAAGCAGCGGACTCGGTTTTATCAGGGAGTAAGTATACAGGGAGGAGAAACGGGTTCATAAATGCTCCAGTTTATCAATTTATGTTGTCGCGGTAGAACACCGCCATTTACTATTTTATTGATACAGGTAAACCGACCGTACGGCAAAAGGCACATTTTTCATCACCTCTGTTTAGGCTTTGTCTTATAATCACCACCATGAAATTACCTTCTTGACAAAGATAAATATGTCTACTATTCACTTTTTGTTATTATTAATGCCTAAATAACCCGTAGTCTCGTATCTCGTTTGCAATAGCTGTACAGTGTCTCCATTTTTTATCTGGCGCAGAGTGGCGCCATCTTTGTTACAGGGAACCGTCTGGTAAAATGTGCCTTTATACATGCAAACAAACACACGCTCTGTATCAGAGGACACAATGTGAATAAATAATACTTATGTTTATATTTCGCACCTTTATTGAGTTTGTAAGTGTAATAATTTATAAGAATTTGCTGTTTTTTTCACACACGCGCGAGACAACCGGGAGGAGTCATTTTCACGCAGTAGTGAAACACGCGCGACAACATAAAACGGCAAAACGATCTGTTTCTTCTCCCTGTATACTTACTCCCTGGTTTTATTGAGTCTGTTCATGAGAAGTAATGAAAGAAGCAACACCTCTCATGCCCACTAGCACCGGCTTAAGCGGTATTCTACTTCAAAGCCACCTATATTGGGCTCTTTGGTCCCAAAGGACCAGTAAAAATAACACTACTGATTTGTAGCACGGGAGATTTTTTACAGCTGCCACACTGCACTAAACGAACGCTAGTGTGAATGTTAATAAATACTGATAAATATTTATTACAGATAAGCATGGCATGCTTTATTTTTAGCTCTACTGATCAGAGATCAGCAGAGCTTATGCTGTGGTGCGGCGTCCGTCTGTCCGTCTGTCTGTCCGTAAACTTTTATTTGTAGCGACTTCACAGCTGAAACTACTGGATGGATATTCATGAAACTTTACAGAAATGTTGCCCATAAAGTCTAGTTGATCCTAGCAAAAATTCATGTTGATGTGAAATCCAAGATGGCCGCCAAAGCTAAAAATAGAGTTTTAAAATACAAGTTTGTAGCGACTTCTTCTTGAAAACTATAAGTGATATTGATATGGGACTTTTTCTAAAATGATCAGCATGACATGATGTTGATCCTAGTCAAAAATCGTTTTGATTCAACGTTAAACATGGCTGCCAGCGGTCATCTTTGTTTACATAGAGTTATATAGTAAAAACTTGTAGCGACTACTTCTCTTAAACTACTTGGCGGATTGTCATGAAACTTTACAGGAATGTTGCTCTTGATGTCTAATTGATCCTAAAAAAATTTCAGGTCGGCCGGAAATTCAAGATGGCCGTCACAGCTAAAAATAGATTTTTAAAAAATAAGTTTGTAGCGACTACTTCTTGAAAACTATAAGTGATATTGATATGGGACTTTTTCTAAAATGATCAGCATTACATGATGTTGATCCTAGTCAAAAATCGTTTTGATTCAATGTTAAACATGGCTGCCAGTGGCCATCTTTGTTTACATAGAGTTATATAGTAAAAACTTGTAGCGACTACTCCTCTGAAACTACTTGGTGGATTGTCATGAAACTTTACAGGAATGTTGCTCTTGATGTCTAATTGATCCTATCAAAATTTCAGGTCAGCCGGAAATTCAAGATGGCCGTCACAGCTAAAAATAGATTTTTAAAAAATAAGTTTGTAGCGACTACTTCTTGAAAACTATAAGTGATATTGATATGGGACTTTTTCTAAAATGATCAGCATGACATGATGTAGATCCTTGTGGAAAATTATTTTGATTCGATGTTAAACATGGCTGCCAGTGGCCATCTTTGGTTACATAGAGTTATATAGTAAAAACTTGTAGCGACTACTCCTCTGAAACTACTTGACGGATGTTCATGAAACTTCACAGGAATGTTGGTCTTGATGTCTAGTTGATCCTAGAAAAATTTCAGGTCGGCCGGAAATTCAAGATGGCCGCCACAGCTAAAAATAGATTTAAAATAAATAAGTTTGTAGCGACTACTTCTTCAAAACAATAAGAGATAATGATATGGGACTTTTTCTAAAATGATCAGTATGACATGATGTTGGTCCTTGTCGAAAATCGTTTTGATTTGAACTTAAACATGGCTGCTTTGTTTACATAGAGTTATATAATGAAAACTTGTAGCGACTACTTCTTTGAAACTACCTGACGGATTTTCATGAAACTTCACTGGAATGTTGCTCTTAATGTCTTATTGATCTTAGCAAAATTTCAGGTCGGCCGGAAATTCAAGATGGCCGCCACGGTTAAAAATAGATTTTCAAAAAACAAGTCTGTAGCGACTACTTCCTGAAATCAAAATCAATCAGTAGAGCTTCAAGGTCATTGACCTCTTGTTTAGTTTCGATCTGAGGAATAACATGATGTGCAATTAAATGGACAAAGAACAAGACTATTTTATAATTTTAATTGTTTTGTTTTATTTATTTATTTTCTGCAATACATTGTATGTTTTTATTTTGTAATAAAATAATCAGCATGTTTAAAAATTGCATAGTCTCATTGCTCAATAAAGTGTATTGCTACATCAGTAGGAACGCCACGGATCTATAACATATCATTTCTGTTCGCATTTTAACTCCGCGAACATGGACTATTTCTTTGTATTTTACGGACTCTTTTACGAATTTTCAATTAAAACGGACGCCTTTTTTTTACACCCGAAATTGGGCGCGCTACGTCGGCGAGCACTACGGGTACCTATGGAGTCTTAACAACACGCGTACAGTGTTTCATACCGTAGATTATGTAAAAACTAATACCTTACCGGACGAAATAACGTTCCATTATGTGTCAACACGATGCAGTGTTGGTGACTGACAGGTCACAGTGACATAACTTGACACGTGAAATTGACAATAAAAAAGTGCAGTCACACAAGGGGAAGGGAGCTTGTGTGACTAAAATGTGTCCAAATGGTAAAAACGACACACAAAATGTAAAAAACAGTCACACAAGATAAGAACGTACACACAAAAAAACGACACACAAGTTTTGAGTCACACAAAGCCTGATTTTGTGTACGTCCGTCTGTCTGTCCGTCTGTCCGTATCCTTTTTTTTGTAGCGACTACTCCTCTGAAACTACTGAATGGATTTTCATGAAACTTTACAGAAATGTTGCCCATGAAGTCTAGTTGATCCAAGCAAAAATTCATGTTGATGTGAAATCCGAGATGGCCTCCAAATCTAAAAATAGATTTTTAAAAAACAAGTTTGTAGTGACTACTTCTTGAAAACTCTAAGTGATATTGATATGGGACTTTTTCTAAACTGATCAGCATGACATGATGTTTGTCCTTGTTAAAAATCGTTTTGATTCGCCGTTAAACATGGCTGCCAGCGGCCATCTTTGTTAACATAGGAGTTATATAATGAAAACTTGTAGCGACTACTCCTCTGAAACTACTTGACGGATTTTCATGAATCTTCACAGGAATGTTGCTTTTGATGTCTAATTGATCCTAACAAAATTTCAGATCGGCCAGAAATTCAAGATGGCCGCCACAGCTAAAAATAGATTTTTAAAAAATATGTTTGTAGCGACTACTTCTTGAAAACTGTAAGTGATATTGATATGGGACTTTTTCTAAAATGATCAGCATGACATGGTGGTTATCCGAGTCAAACTTTATTTTGATTCGACGGTAAACATGGCTGCCTGTGGCCATCTTTGTTTACATAGAGTTATATAATGAAATATTGTAGCGATTACTCCTCTGAAACTACTCGACGGATTTTCATGAAACTTCACACGAATGTTGCTCTTGATGTCTTATTGATCCTAGCAAAATTTCAGGTCTGCCGGAAATTCAAGATGGCCGCCATGGCTAAAAATAGATTTGCAAAATACAAGTTTGTAGCGACTACTTCTTGAAAACTATAAGTGATATTGATATGGGACTTTTTCTTAATTGATCAGCATGACATGATGTTGGTCCTTGTCAAAAATCGTTTTGATTCGATGTTAAACATGGCTGTCAGCGGCCATCTTTGTTTACATAGAGTTATATAATGAAAACTTGTAGCGACTACTCCTCTGAAACTACTTGACAGATTTTCATGAAACTTCACAGGAATGTTGCTCTTGATGTCTAATTGATCCTAGCAAAATTTCAGGTCGGCCGGAAATTCAAGATGGCCGCCACGGCTAAAAATATTTTTTCAAAAAACAAGTTTGTAGCGACTACTTCCTGAAATCAAAATCAATCAGTAGAGCTTCAAGGTCATTGACCTCTTGTTAGTTCACTGTTGTGGTATAGCCCAGTATACTATTACACAGTCCGCACTAGCTAGCATATTTGTTTGTTCAGTTACCAATCAGCCTCTGTCTAGCTTTTCAATGGCAGATGCGAGGGCAGACTGCAGTTTACTTTCACTAAAATCCTCGAACTCTTCCTCCTCTACTTCGCTGTCCGGGTAGCTGCAGTCATGCTCTGAGACATCATGGCGAATGAGGTCGGCTTCAGTTCCGTTTATGTTAGTGCTGATTCCGCAGACTTTAAAGTTCTTGCTGATCATTTCGAGTTTTTACTGCAGCCAGTTGACAGCACTATCTATCCAGCTGACGACTGTCTCCTTGCTGGCAGTCTTAACCCTGTCAGATTTTCTCTCGCGTCCTTGGATGCAATGCGCATGTAGTCAGTCCAGCAACAGCGTAGATGACCTTTGAACGGCTTATTTATGCACACATCCAGTGGTTGCAGCCTCCCATAATTACTGCCATGACTGCGTTACCCTTAGAAAATGCCTTCTTGACGTTCTCTGTCAAATGACCCCAAAAACTGTCCAAGACAAAGAGCGATCTGTACTTAGCGGTATATTTCAGGTAAATGTCCTTAATCCACCTCAACATTAGAGCTTCTTCCATCCAACCATTCACACTATCCACCCAATGGGAATTTAATTCTCGTTTACCCTTAAATATGATCATGGGTGGTAAGACCTCCCCATTAGCACTGACGGCTGGCAGTACAGTTAGGTGCCGTTTGCTACCTGTTGTTCTTATCAGTATACTTTTTTCGCCTTTCGCATTAACAGTTTTTCCCAGCATTAAATCAAAATACATTGGCGTCTCATCCATGTTTACAATCAACCTGTCGTCGAATTAGTCCTCTCTACGTCTGGCGGCAATAGACTCGTTAAAAGAGTCTATCCTTGATTGAAGGTCAGCCGGCAAATGCTGAGCCATTGATGTTTTAGCGCGCAGAGTCGGGTCATGACGATTCATGAATAGAACAGCCCAATTTCGACTTGCTATGAACCCGGGTGACATGGGTTTGATTAATTCCAAAGCGTAATTGCAGATATCGTCTACGGACAAGGCTATCTGCATATCTTGTTGCTTTAACACCTACTCATAAATGCGTAAGTCCAATTGTGGCGGATATGTTAAAGGCCGACCAGATTTAGAAAGGTGTCCCTGGTTGTCTCTATTTTCATCCTTACTGAAATCAATTCTATTCCAATCACTTACAGTAGACTTAAGAATGTTATGGTGCTTGGCTGCAGCTCAAATTCCATTTAACTTTGCGTACTCGACCACTTTTGTTTTAATGTAAATTGTTTGTAATGACCACGAATTTTAGGTGGCAAGTTCTCCATACCAGTAAGTTCCAAGTTCAATTCTTCGCGAATAGACACATTGTCACACACTCGTTTTGCACTAGGAACAGGTGCTTCACATAAATCCAGTTTCCGATTGCTCGGATGGATGGATGGACGGACAGACGGACAGGTGCAAAACATAATGCCCCCTGACTTTTCGTCATGTGGGCATAAAACCTGGCCAAGTTTGACTTCCTGACTTCCAGACAAATATCAAGTGTCCCCAGCAGACTGTCTGCCTGGATTGTTTCAACCTCTGATGCAACAGGACTAGGAGGAGGACTAGGACTCCAAGGAGGTTCCACTACTGTCTTCTTCTTGGCTTTGCCAGCTGCTTTGCTTAGAGCCTGCTTCTTCTTTGGTGGCATGATGTAGAACTTGATGGATTTGATGTTGTCTTGATGTGAGGTGAGGAGATACTGATGCCTGGCTGTGTGCGGATGGCGTATTTATATCGTACAGTCACCTGACCGTTGCCAAAACGTAGTATAAACGTTGCAATTCGAAGCACTCACTCGTACTAACACCGTGTTAAACCGTTGTGGCGCCCTCATCATCCATAGTGTTACCGTGGTATTCTGCGATTGCGTCACGGTGTACCGTAATAAACCCGGACTGTCCTTGGTGTTGCCGCTATGGATCACCATGGATTCGTATCTAAACCTTAGGGAAACCATATAAAATCAGAGGAAACCCTTCTAGTGTCCTTGTTATTTTTAGTCTCACCGTATGAGGCTGGTTTTCCACCAGAATCTGGGTCCATACCATGACTCATCACGATTAAATTATTCGTGATAAAATGTGGTGAATCCTGGCCATAGTCGGGATAATGTGACTGAGGCTTCAATAAGCAACATTATTTTTGCAAAAGATATGAGCCGAAACACGCAAAAACGACCCTTCAGACAAAATGTTCACATTTTATGTTTTTTGATGTTTATGAAACACGGTGATTTTCTCTTTAAAAATCTCTTTATTTTATGTTGTTATCTTAATTAAAAATGGTTTTATCTCAATTTAAAAATTAAAGATCGTACTCACCATTAATTTTGACGTTGACGTCGGCGTCTTGGACGACGTCGTTGATTAAATAACAACAAAAGACATAAACAATTACCATTTTCTATAGCATCAACTATTTATATTAAGAACCATATGATAGAATAATTAGGTAAAACACGGAAGTGACGAGAAATTTGATTAGATTAATTGATTACCGGCCGACGTCATAAATTGTTACGTTATGACGTTGTCGTCTAAACGTCCGAAGGGACGTTTTCGTGTGTTGCGGTTCATATATATCGCATGAATCAACTTTGTATGTCTATGATCTATGACCAACTTCCATCAAGTAATAAAAACATGTTGCTTTGATTAATGGAACACTTCAGTTTGCCTATTCTGTTATTTCTGTTTCTGTTTCTGTGGTATATGGTGAAGGGCCTGTTACGGCTTATAACACCGGGTTTTATTTGTTTAAACATTTCTACAAACCTTTTGCTGCAACAAGGTATCCGGAGTTTAGATCAATTCCAGCGGCCTGGTGTACAGTCTTATTGGCAATGAAGTTCAACCCCGCTTTGACTTCCAATGGTAAGATAATTGGGACTCCTCTTTCAGTCTGACGTAATAATGTTCACCTTGAACACATAATCACATTTTCACTTTGATCACACAATGAAATGCCTTTCGACTTTAAACTTAAGTTTCCATTAGCAGTGTTTTAAATGATTTCGAGTGTCACTCTATTATGCATTGGCGGACATACCAGTTTTCGATAGTAGCCGACTCATGAATTTCCAACTACTGACCAAGTTTGGTCAAAATCTGATTAAGACTGAACATTCCATTGTGTTCAGAACTTCACAAAGCAGCTGTTTACTGACAGACGTACACACGGAACCATGACATACATGTAAGACCCCATCTACATGTCCAGTAAAGCTAAACAAGAAGACAAGAGGGTCCATTTATGTGAAAGACTATGGGGTAGGTTTTTTAACGAATCAATCTGGTTTGAACAGTCTTGATAAAGTGTCACTTGATAAAGTGTCACTTAAACACCATTTGTATAAAATTATTTTGAAATTGAGTCAGTTGTTTTAGACAAGAAGATTTTTAAGTTATCAATATATAAAGATAGAAAAAAAAAGCCCTGCCCCTGGCGGAAATGTTTTTTAATGAATCTACTTGGTTTGAACACTCTTGGTCAAGGGTGCCCGGTAGTGATAAAAATAAGTGACAAATACCTTTCCTCAAACTGTCATGATTTCTTGTGTCTCAAGGAGCTTCTTTTCAAAGCTGGTGCATTCCCCAATGAACTCTTTGCATTGCCACCAGTCTTTCTCCTGTTGTAGTCTTAGATTCTGGAAAATGTCATAATAATGCATGATAAAATGTAAATAATTGCTATTGTACAAAAGAGTATGATAATGGACCTTTGGAAATGGCCAAAAACGACACATACAAAATATTGCAGTCTCGGTTTTATTGAGACTGTTCATGAGCGGTAGTGAAATATGCTAGCTACTGCTCACGCCCTCTAGCCCCGGGTTGCGCAGAACTCAATATTAATAAAGTCAATAATTTTAACCATCCCAAAGATGGCATGCATATGGCAGTGGACATGGAGATTAATCTCCCCCATGTCATACGGCATATGGTCCCAGTATCTAATAAAAATCTATGCCCCGAAGAGTGAAATAAACATAATGGAATTTAGTTGGAAGCAGCGGTTATGAAGCCTGCATATCACAAGTAACAGTCAAAAGACTAAATTAAAAATTGTGAATTTGAAAACAGTGGAATATTTGTTAATATTGTTACGAAGACCAGTTCAATTTCCTCTCATGTACACTTGTTTATATTTGTGAAGCATGTGGCCGCGAAAATACGACATTTAGTTTCATTAATTGGCACCTTCAGTGTTGCGCGCTACATGCTTGTAGAAATTACTCAGCAAGTCACATAACTACCATTCTGCGAAGTACTGATGAAGCATTCGCCGTTTTATAGCCTTAATCAGCCAAATTGGTTGTTTTCCATCATTCCTGATTCTAAAATATCATTCGGATATCCTTTGGTTTCTTCGTCCGATTTCGAAGTACAGCATTCTCGGCTTTATTCGAATCCGTCCGTTATGGTTCGCCCCTTTACGTTTGAGCCCGATTTTCACCGAAGTGACTTCGGAATGTGACGTCGAGTCGCCTATGTCACGTCACATGGCATATGTGACGTCATCTTTGCCCTGTTTTAGTACAAAAGCCGAATTTGTTGTATCTTTCTTCAGAGGCGAAGTTAGTCTCATTGAAAGCAGTCAGCTTTTCAGCTCTTCAAATTAAAACAACACCAAACAAAATGTCCACCGAGCCTACGGACACCAGGGTCTAATCTATGTGTAACTACTAATACTCAGCCCAGTATTATAAACTAGATTGCATATACAGTACCAGTACCACATGGATCCTAGGATAAAAATAGGTGGTATTTAATTCTGGGGCTATGTTTAGCAGGGTAAATGAGGTCAATGACTCAAAATCAGAAGTAATACAACTTACCACTCTGATGGCCATCAGACGACAATGTCCCTGGACCTACACTTAACGAAATTTATGTCCTCAAGACCCTTATCTTTGTACTTGCTGAGTAGATTCTTGTCTTGCAGCAGCAGAAGTTTTCCGAGCTGGATCCTCTCAATCCCATCTAATGTGAATCTGTAGTGTGTCTTGTGTATATATTCAGTGTGCCCTAAGTGTGTACATAGCCACTGTATCTGGTAGTCTTTGAGGCTAATGCACTGAATAAGAACATATAAGAAATTTTCATAAAACTTACCTTACTTTATATTCCCTATGTATAATGTTTAAATGAAGGTTATTTAAATAATTTAAAGTATTATATTCCTACACAACCAAAGGTGGTCTATTGGTCTATTGGTAAAGGTGCCCGCCTCAAAATCAGAGGTTTGAGTCCATTTGTTCTGAAAGACAGGTCGGTGAGCCGCCACATAGTTATGACTGCGTCTCACTAACTACAGGGCTATGTGGGTCCTTCTTAACAGAAAATGCCCATTTGGCTCTGACCAACCTCTTGAGGTTGTATTTGATCTTTATAGCATTGCTTGACGACTTCAACTCTTCTTCATCGTCCATGTACGGGAAACAGCAGTTTAATGCTGCCCTCACAAATTCGTCAAAATGGAATGTTTGAATGTATTCCCACATGCTCTCAGGGGGAGGATTTTAAGGCAAAAACAACGCAAATTTTCCCAGTTGAAAAGGCCGTTTACCTTCACGTTGGCAAAACCCCATCATGTCACTAGAAGGTGAACAATGGTCAAACAGCTAAGGCCTGTGAAAGTCCGCGTATATAGTTGTGTGTCACAAACTGCCCATTCTATAGATATATTCCGTAGCTCATATTGTTTAAAGCCTTCTTTGAGAATGATGTATGGAAGTCATAAAAATATGTTTCACCAAATTTCTGATACATATTATCTATCAGCTCACCATAAGGATCCAGTTCTTGTCTTCGTTAAGTTTCTTTTTCATACAATATTTTGTAAAAGCTACTCAAAATGCATCTCTTGACAAATATCTAGAGATTACAGGAATTGTTTGGATGTTCAGTGACCGAAATTGATGTGGACAGACAGTGATTTAACTAACGGCTACTGTCAACCTCGTTGGCGGAACCTTAACTAGATATAAAATCAATTCTTTCAAATGACATTATTGGTGTATTCAAACTAATTTGATTCTTAATGAGCACATATCAAACTGACTTGGTGTACAAGCACTTTTTTAAATACTTTTTTTTAAACTGCTTAAACTGTTTGAGTAATATCTTTTACCGTTTTAAATTTCGACTTCAAAATGCTGAGCAATGCAAACTATACCCTACTAATTTCGGCTTTTGTTCAAGATTTGAATTTGCCTATTGACCTGAAACACTGTGTCCGGTAATATAACTCAGGTTAAAATAGGCTGAAAAGCAGCATATGGCTAGCATATATAATATACATACCTGACAGGTTTTAGCTCAGATCAGTTCAGGTCTGGGGAGGCCAGGACAAGACATAGTTACTTCCCTCACTGCTTCACAACCGTCTAAATTGGTATGCCCAAAGATGGGATCCACACCGGCATATAGCCTCACTGTCAGCAGCCATCGCAAAAGATCCACCGACAGCAGAGTCCGGTCAGACGTTCATCGCAACTCTGATCCACCAACAGTATGGTGGGGTCGGTCATCCATTGCAACAGATCCACCGACAGCAGGGTCGGGTCTGTAATCCATGGTGTTAAAAACAAAGTATATTCTTAAATCTTACAAAATTACATGGATCATTAAGAAAACACACACTTACAATCAACATTCTGATTTCATCATAGAACTTCTCCTTGTAGTCTTATATTTTCCCTTTTCGAGCTTCAATAAAAGTTTGCTGATCTTAGCAAGCTGCTGGACTCATTAGCCGAATGATGTTATTTTTTATATGCTTGCTGCATAGCTTTCTTTTTGCCACTGGAAACGTCATGTCCAGGCATTGGTCATGGCTTTCTCATCATTTGTTCCTAGGAGCATCTCAATCTTTGTTAAATCTATTCAGAAGTTCCCCTTTAAGTGGGCGAAGAATCGATAGTATGTACTTGTTTTTTCCATTCCAGTAGAACATTAATGGTACTAACATAATTGGCGGTTCTCCTTTTTCCTTTCTAACAACTTTGTGACTGTTGTATTCAGGTGTTGCCATACAACACAGACCAAGATTTCTATGTCCTGTCTATGTTTACGCGAAAGTCTGTCAATTGTGCATTTGTGTGTAACAGAATATTAACGGCTTGGGTATGTTTCTAACATGAAAAATTTCGGCTATGTAATAATTTTAGTACTTGCATTTCTCAAACAGTTCCCAAACATCATATACACATAACAACTGATGACCTTGTGTCTCTCTATATCACCCATTGTTGATTGCCTAATTGAGCCTGCAGGTTACCTGTAGAAGTTTTCCCACCTGAGCTGGTGTCGGCGGAGTCCAAGCACAGCCATCATATTAGTGATGTACTTCTGAAGGTCGATATCAGACAGTTGCTGTGTGGTCGAGTGCATGATATCGTTCCTCGATCCTTTAGCTTATATAACACATGGAATAAATAAACAAATGTAAAATATAATGTTATCTTAAATAATACATCTTATAAACTTATTATTCAAATATAATTTCAATCTTTTTCACACTTGATGAATCTTTTTCACACTTGATGAGTGAGCTTCAAACCACATGTGCAGCAGTTAGAGGCATGTGCAGCAGTAAGAGGCTACATTGAACAAACAACTATGGATGCACAGTGCCAACTGAGATTGGATGAAAATTAAAATTTTACAGCATCCACAGCAATGCACTTATGTTATCACTCTTTGTGTTTGTTTTAACTTTCTACTTAATTCAGCTACTGAAGATTGAATGAATAAATGAAGTTCATATTGTGCACAAAACGTAAAAATATCAACAAATGCTCATCAAGAGTTAACAAGTAAATGCAAATATGCAAGTATAAACATATTACAATGAATTATACAGTATGATTTATTTTAAGAGCCTACAGTTTACCTGTAGTTTACCAGTAGTTTCCCAACAGCCAAGTGAGATACTGCTACTGTCCACAGATTCTTTATGTCACCGAGCACAGCTATCATAATGTAAATATAAATAGCAAATATAAACACGTGGCATAAATAACATTAGTTAGTTCCACCTTCATCAACTACTTTAGGTCGGTGGAGTCAAAGCACAGCCGTCATAGTAGTGATGTACTTCTGAAGCTCAATATCAGACAGTCGCTGTGTGGCCGAGTGCATGATTTCTTTCCTCGCTTTTCTAGCCTATAGAAATACATGGAATAAAAAAGATTAATTCCATCTTCATCCACTGCTTTACGTTACTTGTAGAAGTTTCCCAACAGCCTCGTGAGCTGCTGTCGGCAGAGTCTTTATGGCGCTTAGCACATCCATCATTGTAGCGATGTGGTCCTTAAAGGGGTTGATGCGCTATTTTCAAACAAGGTTTATTTTAAAGGGCTCTAAAAAAATTGAAAAAAGCTGAAAGAAATATCAAAATGCCTTGAAAAACAAAGTAAATATGACCAATTGAAAAGTTGCAAAGAAACATAAATAGAGTCGGCCAACTTTGAACGATGACGTCATCGCGCCTTTTTACCATATATGGAATAGTGACAAAATGTCTTTCAAAGCAAAGAAAATCACTGCAAAAGAAAAATAAGCATACAATTCATAGATTTTACATCTGTATATTTAGTTTTTAATCAATTTGCAGCGATTTGTTTTGATTTAAAACGTGTTTTGTCTATATGCCATTTATAATAAAAAGGCGCGATGACGTCATCGTTCCAAGATAGCCGCCTCCATTTATGTTCTTTGCAAATTTTCAATCGGTCATATCTTCTTTATTTATCATGGCATTTTGATATTTCTTTTAGCTTTTTCGAGTTTTTCAGAGCCCTTTTAAATAAATCGTGTTTGAAAATAGTGCATCAACCCCTTTAAGATCGGGATCTAACAGTTGCTGTTTGGCCGAGTGCATGATTTCATTCCTCGCTTCTCTAGCCTATAGAAATACATGGAATAAATAAACAAATGTTAAGGTTATCTTAAATAATATATCAGTGATCTTATAAACCATCTTGTCTCATTCTCTCTTTTGTTCTGGAGGAAGACAGTCATGGTAAAGTTTGAATATGTCCGCTGTTTGAATACATAAAGAGCCTTATAATTATCAAACAATTGAACAGAACTTCTCCATGCATTAATCAAACAATTGAATAGAACTTCTCCATGCATTAATCAAACATTAATCAAACAATTGAATAGAACTTCTACATGCATTAATCAAACAAACAAGATGGAATTGCATCTTTAAGAAGGTATACATGTTTGGTTCTGCCTGCATCTATAGAAATGATGCCAATGGGTGATCATGCAAGTTAGCCCACATTATCATTTTTCATTATTGAAAACACTTCATTCACAAGTGCAGGAGTGGCTTCTTTGGTAATTCTTCGATATGTAATTTGTGAATGGGCTCAGTGTTAAACAGAGGGCTGGCGTGGCGCAGTCGGTAGAGCGGCGGATTTGTAACAGGAGGCCCCGGTTCAATCCTCCGTGGTGCAACTGAGTTCCGTCGGTGTGTTCTTGGGCAAGACACTTTCCCTTAGCCCCGTCCGTCGGATGGGGACGTAAACCGGGCGGTCCCGTGTATAGGTCTATACGTTAAAGAACCATAGGAATCTATTCGATAATAAGAGTAGGGCAGGTTCTCGGATTTCTATGTATCCTTCCCCTCTCTCTGGGGCGGCTCTAAATAACCTATACTGTGTTGATGAGCCGTTAAACAACATTCAATTCAATTCAGTGTTAAACAAGTCATCAGTAGTGTTATTTTTACCGGTCCTTTGGGACCAACGAGCCCAATATAGGTGGCTTTGAAGTAGAATACCGCTTACGCCGGTGCTAGGGGGCGTGAGAGGAGTTGCTTCTTTCATTATTTCTCATGAACAGACTCAGTAAAACCGAGTCTGCTACTTTATTCTCTTAATTGTGTTTGTTGCTCCCAAAGGATCAACTTTATCAGTATTTATTATTGTTGATTTGTTATTATGTTCCTCAGTACTGTATGAAGATACAAAGTCAGGAACATTTATGTTAACAGCTACAATATCAATATTTTTTCGTTTGCTTTTTTGTAAAGATATATATGTCTCTGGATTCTGTTCCAATCATATTTTCTTGGATGGCTAGTTCTCAGATCAGTTTACACAATAAATCTCTACCGATTGGAATGTGATTTTAGCCAGCATTATTATATGCCAAAACCTTGAAGGAGTTGCCTCTGGAATGGGTCTAAATTGTTCTTGGATTATTCTGAAATAATTTGTAAAATACAAGAAATGACTTATTGAAGATTTATAAGATATATTTATCACCATAATATTTCTAAACATTAAAATGTATTTACATTTGTAAACAAATACCTTTAAAGATTTAGTAATCAATTGAAAAATTTATACCTAATGTGTTGCTTTTGTAACTCGCAACTCGCATTTTTGTCTTGTATCTCGCAACTCACATTTTTTTGGCTTGTAACTTGCAACTCGCATTTTCGGATTGTAACTTATTGTTGGCTTGTAACTCTCAACTCACATTTTGTAACTCGCAACTCGACAATCGACTAAAAGAAATTCTCATTGATTACATGTACCTTGATGTTTTGGCTCACTTTCAATGCAACATGGCCCACTGTATGGCCATTGTGTGGTTGACGAAGCGATAAATGACATCTAGCAAATAAATAAATGGCCTTCATGACAGATACATCTCTTTGTGGCGACATAACTTCAAAAGATTTTCATATTCTAATTTCATATTCAGTATTGCTATTTAAATTCATTCAAATTTTGCATAATTATGTCTTCAGTATCAATGCCACTCAGACGCATAAATTCCACAATTCTGTATTGCATCTTAGCAAATATTAACGCCTTTTTATCAGTTTAGACATTCTTTAAATCCAGTCCCTGTTTGGCGAGACGTATGAATTAGCAGATGCATGTTGAACAGGATGTGGGGTGGCGGAGTGGGGACATGGGGTTTTCTGATGCGTGTTGAACAGGATGTGGGGTGGGGGAGGGGGACATGGGGTTTTCTGATGCGTGTTGAACAGGATGTGGGGTTGGGGAGGGGGGACATGGGGTTTTCGGATGCGTGTTGTACAGGATGGGGGTTGGGTGTGTGTGAGGTGAGGGGGACATGGTGTTTTCTGCTTATCTTATTTGTGTTCAGTGTGCTTAAATATCTTTAATACATTTGGTTTCATTCTTACATTACTTGCTACTTGGAAAAAAACGGAGATGTTAACAATTATTGCTCTGGAATCAAGAATAATTCCTTGAAATACACATGGCATAAGTTATAGATTCATGTTTCTGTTTTCAGCTATCACCATCATAAATACCTTAAATTTGCAATGCTAACACCATTATGTTTTCATTTTCAGCATCATTACCGGTATTCATTGTTCAAGTATATAGTATACCTTTATATATGTAAATTGTTACTCCTAACATTTATCCAATAGCTACCATGAAGATTCTGATTGGAAGTTCTTTATCATAGATGACAAATCTCTCAATAGATTAATGCAATTTTAGGAGGGGTAGAAAGTCCTAAATCTCTTGACATAAAAACCCATGCTGCAATTCGTCTATTAATTTAAATGTTCACCTTTGATTTATACAAGTTACAGACAAACATATATGGTAGTCAGGCTGTCAGTGGGCCTCAAATAAAAAGCTCAATGCAAAACTAACTGTATAGCCCTGCTGCACTGGAATAACATTCCTTGATACCCCACCCAGTCACATTAATGATTATACTGACACCTTACCAACCAGTCCTAGAACATGACATGATACCCCACCCAGTCACATTATACTAACACCTTACCAACCAGTCCTAGAACATGACATGATACCCCACCAAGTCATATTATACTGACACCTTACCAACCAATCCTAGAACATGACATGATACCCACCCAGTCATATTATACTGACACCTAACCAACTAGTCCCGGAACATGACATGATACCCCACCCAGTCACATTATACTGACACCTTACCAACCAATCCTAGAACGTGACATGATACCCCACCCAGTCACATTATACTGACACCTTACCAACCAATCCTAGAACATGACATGATACCCCACCCAGTCACTTTCGGTCCGGATGTACCTGACATTGTATTAGGGTTTAAACAGTTAGGAGTTGCATGCAGTTATAAAGTTTCTATATCCATGCCTATTATTTGTATCTCGATGTAAATGACAGGGCCCTCCCTTCACTTTGGAGGAATGGGGCCAGGGCCCTCAGAAAGGAAAATTTTGCATTGTTTTCATATCAAAAGGGAATTTCTAAGAAGTGGTATCAATAATTTACCATTCCAAATTGTATGCTGTTTTCCTGTTTTGGAGTAAAACAATTTCTAATAAATAATTTTTTTTTTTTTTTTTTTTTTTAAGAGGGAATTTTTCACAGGAAAAGGGGGGAAAATATATACATTTAGGGGAGGGGAATGGGGCCGAATTTCAGCAAACAACGGCCCTGAATGAGGATGTTCGTGGCTGTCTTGAAACCATGTAACGTATTTTATATTACTATAAGGAAGTTTCTGAATCCGTGCCTCATATTTGTATCTCGATGTAAATGAGGATGTTCATAGCTGTCTTGGCACCATATAACTTATATTGTATTGCTGTAAGGAAGTTTCTATATCCATGCCTCATATTTGTATCTCGATGTAAATGAGGATGTTCATGGCTGTCTTGGCACCATATAACTTATATTGTATTGCTGTAAGAAAGTTTCTGAATCCATGCCTCATGTTTGTATCTCGATGTAAATGAGGCTTGGACCCAGAAAGTTCATATCCATCTTGGTGCCATATAACCTATATTGTATTGCTGTGTAACATATTCTTAATCCAGTTCTTCTGTTTATTAAGTGTTATGTCTCTTCTTATTATAAAGCTGCTTTCACAAAGTGAAGTGGGGACAATATAGAAATCACTTTTTCCATAACGACCTTTCGCGTTGTGCCCCGTCCCATCATGTAACACATTTTTGTCCCATCGCGTAACACAGATTTATTACTTGCATTCCTCAAACATTTCTGAATGGGTTATTATCAAACTTCATATACACATAACAATTGATGACCTTGTGTTGATTGCCTAATTTATTACAGAATATGACCCAGAATTTAAGCGGGGGTATTTATCACCTTCAGTGATAGTTCTAGTTTCTTTAGATGACATATTTAGTATATTTCCATCACTTGTTTATTTTATCAAAATACTCTCTGAAATAAATAATACAACTGCTTACTTTCATCCCTGCCAAATTATGTCCATGGTTAACTGTGGTTGGCTTTGGTTGAGGATGCTTTTGACCACAGTTTAGATGTACCAAGCATGGTAAATAGCAGATGATCGTTTGATATATGATGAGGCCCAGGGGCGTAGCCAGAGCCATTTGGAGAATACGCCCTGGGGGAGGGTGCGGGAGGGGGTATCCGTGCGGGAGGGGGTATCCCCCTCCATCTGGTGGGTGTCCTGGGAACCTCCACCGGGAAAATTTTGAAATTTGAGTGCAATTTCGGAGGTTTGTGGCTTCATTTGAGCGAGATTTTGGAGGCTGTCGCCTCCATTCATCGTGTGTTTTTTGTCCCAATACCCCACTTAAATTATTATTGCTGATTTTAAAAAAGAAGCACTTTTATTTTTTCACATTCGATTTTCTAGAGTACGCCCATACGTACAGGAATATGCCTGGCTACGCCCCTGAGGCCAAATAAAATTGTATGTGCGGTTCTTACTACATGTTAAACTAAATATTGTTTGTAGGTAGGAAAATATTTTATTTAATATTTTGTCTTTTTTCACTCGGCACTTTTATAACCTAATAAAGTAACTTAAATATATATGTGTTGATATGATCAAATACAGATAGAGAATAGATAGAAAATGTAATTTATATATAAAAAAAGAAGAAAATAAAACATAATATTAAAAAAAAAAAGTTTAGATTTGGCATAACATGTTTAGGGTCGGCCCTTAAAAAAGTGTCAGTTTGGGAAACAGTAATCACACATAATTTTATTTGGCCTGACCGTGGTTAATCATGGTTTGATATATGATGATCATGGTTTGATATATATATGATGACCATGGTTAATCATGTTTTCACAGGGATAATGAATTCAAATTATTGCTTATGTCATTACTTAGAATAGTATGTAGTTTGCTGAACCTAGTTTACTGACAGTAAGTAAAATGCCAAATGTCACCACAAGTCACCAGATTAAACCCATGCTATATGTATATAATAATGCATATAACTTGAATGCATTATTACACATATCATTACAGGGTTTAATCTCTAGAAGATATAAGCCAATTAAATAACTTAGCGAAAAAATGTTTGAAAATTCTTCAATCATGTAAGATATAAGCCTATTCAATTACTATATGAAACAATGTTTGAAAATGCTTCAAAAGATCCATGTAATCAGTAAGGCCATCCTTAAAGTAGCTATCCCGCCAACAACAGCCATTTTTACAACATGTGTACACCGTTTCTAAACCTACTGACGCCTAGGTATATATATATATATAACTTATATATTTTGAGAATCCAACTCTATAGACACAATATAAATGGCTTTAACCAGCCAGAATAAAACCCCAAAAACTGGAGCGTCGAATTAAGAGTTACCAAGTCATAATTCATTTAGCACATATTCAATCACGGGTATTTTAAGAACCCATGAATAAACAATACTTATAATTGGCACATATACATTATTCAATGACCTGAACACCTGGATAAAGTTTTGATCAACAGTTTTGTAGTGTAATTTTGCTGTAATTTGGCGGTTAGTTTTCTTTAAAAAAATGGTTGGTTTGCTGTACTCCAACCCAAAACTGAAATATGCGCCCCTACAAACAATTAAGTCATTTTGTGGGCCTGTGATTATTTTGTATTTTATTATCTCTTGTTTTTCTTAAGGAGATGTAGTATTATACAAGTTTTCATCATCAAAAGCTTGTTTTCAGATCATGTCCATGTATTATTTGACATAATGTTGACCACATTTCTTGAATAAAACATTACTTAAGCCATATGCCAATGTGTACATGCATTGAACTATGACCCATTATTTGTATGATTTAATTGTATAATTAATCGAGATTAATTGAAGATTGATTATAATTTTGTCGAACTGGTGATAACTTAGATTTCACATGAGAGAACAGCTGTGAAAGGTCAAGGTCATTCTTTAGAGAAGTAATGATTGTGTTTATATCCAAGGGAGGGCCAATTACATGCTTGTAATACATTACGCATGTCAGTACCTTCGTACTACTAGGGTGGGCATGTGAAATCTAAGTTATCACCAGTTCGACAAAATTATAATCAATCTTCAATTATCTCGATTAATTATACAATTTTATCGAACTGGTGAAACTTAGTTTCCCATGAGATTTTAGAGCTAAACACAAACATTTACTTTAATATATATATATAGGATACCAATTACTACTAGAAATTCAACTTCGGTATATTTTTATATACAACCTAGTCATCATTATTGACAATATCCAACAGGATCATACATTTTCATTTACTGTACTGTTTAACAAAGTATTAGCAAATGATGAATTTTCTATTATCTTATGATAAAATCTCTTAAATGTTTTTTCAGAACTCCAACCTGCTGCCTTCATTATGACATCTAGTTGCAGCCCTTTTTCTGCGGCAGATGATGTTGATGCTGCCCGACAACTATGTGTCCCGAATACTCCAATGTCAATACCAGCTTTCCCCATTAATGTTTTTACCCATCTGGCTATTGTGCTTTTAGTTACGGCCTTAAATGGTTTAACATTGGAAATGAAAAGCCTCTGTTCATCTTTCCTGACTACTGCTGTCACAGATATATAGTCTTTCATTGTTTGTACCACACACAATTTGCTGTTTTTTGTATAACTGTCTATTTCTAAGGGTTCAATATGTTTCCCTGGTTTTGTTTGTTTCAATAGATCAGATATATGACACACTATTTTGTCTTGTTTTATCTGTATATTTTCCAACCGTAATAAATGAATGGTTTGGCATCTCTGTCCAGTCAACAACATTAACAATATTGCCAGTTTTCCCGACAACTGTAATGTACATAGTTTGTCATTTTCAGGTAATGTTGACAAGTATGCAAAAACCTCACCAACATCCCATATTCTACAATATTTTGGTAGAGAAGGTCTGTTTGCAAATATACCTTTCATAAATCGTTTTATTAACGTTTCGTTACCAATATCTCTACCATTTACCATCGCGCAAATCGATGAAATTGACGACTTTGCAGTATTTATAGCACTGTACCCTACCTTTTGTTCATATAATTGTAGTAAAAATTCTAGCAATTGATGGGAAGGTGGATCAAAGGCATCAATTTGTTTTTGATCTGAAAAAAGCATCCACTTTTTGAGATATGTCCCATATTGCTGGCTTGTTGATTTTCGCCATGACTGTAATATGATATTGATAATGTTTTCTGATAGTCCTCGACTTTTGAGTTTTTCCCTGATAATATAAAAACACCCAGTCGAAGATTCCGAATGGGATGTTTCTTTGTGATGTCCTGCGGAAGGTAGATACTCCTTGCTGGTAGAATGTACGACTGTTCGCATGTTTGATGAAGAACCACGGAGAACCACACTTGAGTTGCCCATATCGGTGCCACTAAAATGACTCGGTCCAATTTCTCTGCTACCACCTTTTGAACTGCCCTGCTGATCATGCTGAAGGGAGGAAACAAATAACATACTTTATTCTTCCATGATAAAGTAAAAGCATCAATTGCTACTGCATTCTTATCTGGTTTGTAAGAAACATATAGTTGTTTTTGATAGTTTAAACTTGATGCAAATAGATCAATATCCATCTGACCCACCACATTTTCCAACTGACTAAAAATACTTGGTTGCAACATCCATTCCATGTCATCATTTATGCTTCTACTGAGCCTATCGGCTTCAAAATTATCTACTCCAGGCACATGTGCCGCACTAATCCAAATGTTTTTGTTTATACACCAAAACCAAATTTCTTTGGCCAATGCGTGTAACTTGGGGATTTTCCCCCCAAAATTATTAACATACGCAACTGCCACTGTATTATCCATATATATCCTAATATGTGTATTTTCTACATTAATGGCCAACAATTTCACTGTCAGAAATGCTGCTTTTAACTCAAGATAATTTATGTGTTCATTTTTCTCTTCACTTGACCAGATTCCCTCTATTTTGTTTCCGAGTGTATTATTAACGCCCCCCCAACCACTGTTACAAGCGTCACTGTGGAAAACCATGGTTGGCTCTTCCCGAATGATTGGTTTAAAACCGCTTTCTGTATTATCTTTCCACCACTGGATTATCTCCCTTGCCCCCTCAGTAATAATCATTTTTGCATCAAAATTTCCATGATTCCACCTGATCTCAAGATCTTTAATGTGCTCAAGATCTTTATAATACAAAGGTGCATATTGCATACCTGGCTCACTAGCAACCATTTTCCCAATTAATTTGGCAAATTCCCTTATAGTAATTATACCTCCCTGTAAAACCAATGTACACAATGACACCAAGTTATTTACCCGTTCTGGTGTTAGCCGAACTGTCATGTTAATTGAATTTAATACAAATCCCAAAAACACGATTATCTGAGTAGGTTTAAATACTGATTTTCCAGGATGAACTGTAAATCCTAATTTATCAACCAACTTTACCGTGTCTTTAATATTTAATTGGCAATCTTCAATAGTTTTCCCTTCAACAAACTGTCATCAATATAAGGTATGTTTGAATGCCCCTGTTTTCGAAGTGTAGCATAAACCGGTTTTAACACTTTGGTAAAAACTCTCGGACTACAAGCCAACCCTTGTGGTAGCGTACAAAACTGAAACTTTCTTCCAGCCCAATGGAATCTTAAATATTTTCTTGTACTGGTATGCTAAAATATGCATCCTTTAAATCGATTGACCCAAAATAGTCACCTTGTTGAATATTCGCCATAGCCGATTTTAATGTTTCCATTTTGAAATGTTGTTTAGCTACATTATCATTAAACAATTTTAAGTTCAATATAATTCGCTACCTGAGGATATTGGCTCATTGATTTGTGTTGAGATTTCCCCCCTTGGAACGATCTCTGTGTTGACGTTCTCGTGGGGGCGTGGTATAAAAAAGGCTTTGTCGTGTTTGACAGTTTTTGGGCCCTTCTATCTACCTTTTCTATCTCGTCTACTTTCGTATCCAAGTCATCTCCAAACAGGAAATCAGATGACGGAGCATCAATCTCGCATGCTCGTCGATATTTTGACGGCACCACAGGTCTTATTATGACTTTCCGCTTCCGTGTGGCTGTGGAAATACCTTGTGCAAGGATTTTGAATATATCTTTACTCAACTCCTTCAACTGAGACAGCTCTCCTTTATTCTTTATAATGTCCAGCATCTTTAATGTGGGGACCATGGCCATACTTAGGTATCTATGACAACCTTGGATACCTAAATCCGCCTCTCGTTTAGACTTGAAAGCCGTCCAGAGTTCTTTATTGATTTTTGGTACTTCCAATTTTTTACAATTTTCAGGAATCAAATGTTTTTGTTCGATCAATTTTTCCTGTTCGTCACTCACCGGCTTTTCAATAGCCTTTTCCATAAGGCTGGCCAACCCGTCATCAATATTTCCTCCGTACTTCTTTTCCGTGGCATAACTTTCTTCTAATTCCCGAAAAAAATTATCGTCCTCAGTCGATTCCTCCTCGTCCCTTCCATCGATCAAACTGTCCAGTTGATCGGACGGATCCATCATTATTTCAGTGGGATCCGTCGGGATTTCGCACGCATTTTCAACGCACCGCGTACCGCTATCCACTCGACGACGTTTACTAAATGATTCATTTATTTGTATAATGCTGGAGGCGATATTTGCCATAATTTCCGATTGTTGGTTGGCATTTTTCCTAGCGGTGTCCTCCATTTTATTTATTTTTTCCCATAATTTGTTGACGTCATTTCCGCCCACGGCGAAGTCTGGCGAACTTCCCGCGTCTTCTCTGTCACATGACTGATCACCTGACCAATGACGTTTCCTACTACTTGGGGTTTCCCCCATATGAATCGGGATTTCCCCGTATTCATCAGCGTTTCGCTGTATAGTTCTTGTTTCTGACGGTGCCGGCGTTTCGCTAGCTTTTCCCGTCCTCAATTTGTGTAACTCTTTTACACGTTGTCCCACTATTTTTGTGAGATTCATGTCCGTGTCCATTTCGGACGATCCGGACGCCATTTTTCCTTTGTCTACGAAAGTCAGCTTCAGCACCCAAATAAAAAAATTAATATCTTCCGCAAACTATAAAATCCGATGTCTATCACTATCAATCCGATACACCTAATCACTTTTCGTCCGTATCTCCTAAATTTTATTAAAATTTGTGCGTTTAAAACCACAATAATTCCTATATTTTGTCGATCTAATTTTCTCTCAGAATAACCCTGATAATTCGTAAACTGTAATGACCTTGACCTTTCACAGCTGTTCTCTCATGGGAAACTAAGTTTCACCAGTTCGATAAAATTACTCCTAATGATTAAGTTTACCTGAAAAACCAGACGACTCAGCTAGATTGGTCTATAGATAGCTTACGACAACATTACAATTGCAATATACTCAATTTGCCTTAATCCACGAACGGAAAAAACTTCCCCAAATACCCTTCCCGGGACTCCCGGCACCAAGGGCGCCGCCAAATGCACCCGTACAATCAAGAGTCACGCAGAGTTACCTCCTCTTTCCGTCGTGGCTTCCTTCGAGAGGTTGATAAATCGACGGTATCAAAATATTTGTTCTTTTTCCACGTAACAAACGGTTTTAATGTTTTATAACTTTAATTTTACTTCCCAAATGTTATTTTCTTACGAGTTTATAACCGTACTTGGTGTTTCTTACACCTATTTTTCGATCTTTACGCCGTTATTTCAGACCGCATTTCGTAAACAAAACACATGCGATCTACTTCCGGTTTACCAACCTTTGTAAATTCTATCGGAATTATGGCTGTTAGCTTCTGTTAGGAGTTTGGAAATTGACACCTGAACGTAGGCAGTACTTGCTTCGGCAGTATATTTATTTTACCTTTCCTACTCGTGTCAACACGCCAGTAAATAGTTTTAAATAAAAATAATAGCAGTTCGTGTTTATAGCACGTTTTCTGCCATTCTCATTCTTTATTTTAGTGTGCAATGTCGGATGCTAATACGCTACTGCTGGTTGGGGATTCATGCTCTAGTAAGAATACGGTTCCTCCTCTCTTACTGGGCATCCCAACCAAGCAGTTAGTATCAGGCGAGATACTACCTGGGATTGGAAAGGTCGCCCAAACGGAGGTTCGTCCTCCTGACGGTGATGTCTCCCAACCCAGGCACAAGCGTTCCCATATCGCCCAAACGGAGGTTCGTCCTCCTGACGGTGATGTCTCCCAACCCAGGCATAAGCTTTCCCATACCCATCTTCTAATAGAAGTTAACAGCCATAAATTGTTGGATTTTTGTTTTGTTTGTTATATAATTACAGTTGGTGCATTTAAACCACCTTCTGCTGTTATTCTCTATATTTCAGTAACAGCAATGTATGTGTTTTCAGTCACCGGTTGGCTAGAGCTGGCCCACAGAAAAAGGCCCTTGGCCCTTCTGTGTCTCAGAGCTACCCTTCCAAAGACGTGACTTAGTATCTAGCCCTTCCTAGTTAAAGGTTGTTTGCCAGATACTACCTGGGATGGGGAATGCCAACCAAAACGAAGGCTCATCGTCCTTCTGAGGTGAAGGCTCCCAATCCAGGCAATCCGAACTCACATACATGTAATATAGACGGGTCCTGCTCCAGGTGAAAGCAGTGGAGACCACATAAATGAAGGCTACTCGTCCTTCGGAGCTCAATAGCCGCTTAGCTCACTCTATGACTATCGACTATCTCGCGCTCACTAAAGAAAGTCCCGTACCCCACCCACTCCTGCTCCAAGCCACCAGGTAGTGCGGGGGTCACGCCGACTCCAAACTCTCTGCCTCATGGGTAATCTGAAGGTCCTCAGAACAATTCACTCCTCCAGGTCACCTTTCAGAGAGTCAACACACAGAGGGCGGTCTAGGAGCAACCGTCACCTGTCTAGAGACAGCTCAGGTAATTCTTCCCAGATGAAATTTATGCTTTTCAAGCACAGCCCAGGGCCGGAAGGGTATTCTTACTGTATTCAATACCGGTGTTATGGTTAGAGCTACCTAACTAAGCATGTAGTTCTTCTGAAGGTCTCTACTATTATAAAACCAGACTAGTAGTCTTGAGGAAAGCTAAATACGACTTCTTTCTCTGGTATGGGAAGAGGACTTGGGTTTCTGTGTTGGTACTCGCATGTAAGGGGAAATTTCTGTCATGGGTCACATTTATCTGTTATTATAATTTCTTACGTGTTGTATTATCACAGATTGAATAGAATAGAATATTGTATTGTAATATTCATAACAATGTGAACATGACAATGAACTAACAGGAAATCAAATCATATGATAGCAATTTAGACAAATATATGGATTAGCTGTCAGGATGACCGAGTGGTCTAAGGTGCCAGACTCAAGGTAATACCTTCACAAGCTAGTGTTCTGGTCCACGACTGTAGGCGCGGGTTCAGATCCCACTTCTGACACATACTTTTAACATACAAGTAAAATGTGTAAGGGACACTTTCCTTGTTCTTCCTTTTCAGTGTTATGTCAGAAACACTTACCAACAATAGGACAGAGACCTCTTTAGGAAATCATACTTTCCTAGATGGTGCTCTCGAATGGGATAGGCTTTTTTATTTTGATACGGATGTCATACCTTCCTACTGACAGGGCCCTCTATCAGGCTGAAGGAAATGATAACCCTTCCAAGAGTGAAGTTATCTAGTAGCCGTCTGGTTAGACAGAAAATCTACAATCAGAGAAGGTAAATTATCAAAGTCTTATCTCTGATTCTGATTTAATAGCCTGCCTGAAGGTATTCCAACCTCAAATAGAAACTTATTCTTTTGTCGAACAGAATCACCCTATTTTCCAAGTTGTTGTAACATTTGTAAACACTTCTTAAGCATTGTCTACCTATGTTCTCGATTTTAGAACCTTATTGAATGCTTTCGTATCTTTTGAATAACTCTGCGTTTACTAAAAATCGTTAAGAGTATTTAAATTTAAAGTATTCTCCTCTCGTGGTTTTACTAATACCCACTACAGGAGTGTGATACCTGTCTTTAACTAAAGATTCTTAGTGAATTACTTTTGTTCTTTTCTGTCCTTATGGACTTAACTACAGAACTAGTTTTGCAGGTAACCTCGTTAGAAGTCGGTACCTACTGTCGAGGTCCGTCGCAAGAATTGATCTAGATCAAGGATGATTTTAGTGACTACGGCTTCTGCGTCATGGTCTAATAATTATGGTAAGTATTCATGACCTTCGCCATAGCATTCATAGATTTCAGCGTTAATTGTAGCCACAGTCTTAAAGAAGTAAATCAGTTTATTTCTTTATGTATATTGTTTTCCTTTATCAGGACACCTAATTCAACTTATACTATCGCCTTGTTGAGTACTGTTTGTGGCAGGACTAATAGAATTCAGATATAATTCTCTTATATTTATCCATGTTGATATTTATCCATGTTGCTGTTCATATATTTATGTAGGACAAGTAACTCCGCAACTGTTTCCTGCCCTGGTTACGGTTTAGTAGATGATTTTTGCGGGTCTATGGGTTATGCTCATCAGACTTGCAGGTATATGAGCATTTATTTTATTGAGCGCCGGTAGTATTTATATCAAGGGGTGTCATTAAGAGGTAGGCAGGTAATTCGCACTGCTACTTAGACTTTTCTACCCGGCTAATATGAATATTTTTACTAATATTGTATACTAGTAACTATCAAATACCCGGCTACTTTGCTCTGTGGGCCTCTTACTTGGAAAGTTAATGATATCTATGTATATCACCACCTTTTTTGAGGTAGGTTATATTAATTATATTAATTATTTACAGTGGCAGATGCTGTTTTATACAATTGCACATGCAGTTGCTGGCTGAGTCTTCCTTTTGCTGGTAAGTTGATATGGGGGACTCCCGTGGCTGAGTGGTTAGTCTCTTGAAATCACTACCACTCACCTCTGTTTTATAATGGTGTCCCGGTTAGCTCAGTTGGTAGAGCTTTCGCCCGGTAAGGGAGGAGTCCGGTTTTCGTGTCCCATACCAGCCACTAAGACAACTGGCATCTTGTTTTATTGTGGATATTATGATATACCTTATATCTCATTGTTTGTGTTTCTTGTGAAATATCGACAATGACGTAATGCCGCTGTTGACGTTTTGTCATCTCTGTGTAAGCACATTATGTTTTGCTTCTTAAGTATCAAGGTGAGAGTACATAATAAATTATTAATAGAATTATTTTTGTCGTGAATATAGGAAATTTCTTCTGAGAAATAAACTTATTTTCACCAGAGCCTTAGCACGAGTGAATTATGCGTGTTTCCTCACTTATACACCTGCGGGTTTTTTGGGATTACCCTAGGGTCGAATTCGATCTCCTTCTGTACCGCTTAGATCTCCAAGCAGTTTCAGTAGTTCGGAGTAATCGGCTTCAAAGCTGCTATCCTCAACCCTACGTGGGTTTGTTCGCGGTTCCTCTGACTAAGCCTTGTCGGATGGAGTTCTTCGTCATTCATCTCTTACCTCTGGGGTTGCGTTCCTTGCGTAGCTTATTAGATGCTGTTGCAGGACATTACACTCCCTTCTTGCAGCTAAGGTAATTGTCCAGATTCTATATTCCTTACCCCTCCCACGTCTCCATACAGTCATACAGTTAATGGACTGTAGTGCCAGGGTTCGTTCTCCATTAGCCCTAAGAGTACTGATGATAGTTGGCGTAATTGTTGTTCATACCCCCCCTGTTTAGTATTGCTAGAACCAGGATACTTTCTCCTTGTTTTCTATCAGTTTAGAGAGTAGGTCTATCAGTATGAGTAAGTCCTAACATTATGTAGGCTATACTATTGTTAGGCCCGGCTTCTAATCCGTACATTAATTATGCCATAAGAGCTGGACTTCTCTTTTTGAAGTCTTTCCCTCAGGCAGTTTGAGATACTTCTGGCATCTATTTATTTATTGATTCTTTATGCCACATTCGTATGAAAACACGGTTTCTTTTCGGCTAGATCTTTTACTTGAACACAAATTGGGTGTGCATGCGTGTGCACAGCCACATTCAAGGTGACATTCTGCCTTGGTCAGAACAAGGGGGGGGGGGGGGGGGGTGCATGCCCGCACACAGCCACATTCAAGGGGACATTCTGCCGTGGTCTAGAAGTTTCGTAGAGCTGCCCTAAATGCATGTTTAAGGATCTCTCAGTTTGGCCTTAGTAAACCTAAAAGTTGGTTCTTATGGGCCACACGGAAGTTTCTTTTCACTAACTAGGTGTGTCGCCCTAAATAATTAAATTCTGTTATTATTATTTTAATAGGCTCTCCCTTTTTTCTCAGCACTTCTGTCCATCTTGATTTCTTCACCACTGCGGTAACACCAACCCCTAAGTGGGGTTATCAGGATTTACAGTCTACCTCTGCTACTAGGATTCATTCCAAATCAGTATGCAACCTCACGTTTGTCGATTCAAACGACATCTTCAGACTTCAGTTTCTGCAATAGTTGCTCACATAATTGTACCTCTAGGAGGTCCTTCACTTGGTTACTCTTAGGTCACAGAGGTTTAGCTGGTCAGAATAAGTGTAACGCAGTGTTTGTTTACACTTCCACCGTAGTCGGAGTGGGTTTTTTCTTGTTCCCCACTTTGAGCTTAGATTTCGTTAACTCCTTCTAGATATTCCAATAACAATCTGTTTGGTTTTGTCTGGGTATATACCTAATTCAATTCCAATAAGGCTGCTCAAGTCAGAGCCTTTAAATTTCTTAAAATTCACAAATTATTTGTTAGATTCTATCTTTAATTATTTTTCACTGGTTCCAGTTCTTACTACCCAGTCAGTCATGGGGTTGTGCTGCTCTACCAGTTAGCTCAGTTAGCTGACTTGGCCTTGCCCAAGTCTGTAACTTTAGGCATACAAATCAGTTGCAGTTTTGATTTATATTTTACTTATCTTGGTTTGTAAGCACTTCATACCACTATGTTCCAAATGTGTTTGGTTTATACATATTGTATTGTTTATAGTTATCTATTTTTCACACAGTTATCTTGTGTTCATAGTTACATTTACAGCTCAGTTATGAAGCTGTTATCTTAAGTATTGAATCAAGGGGTCGATACTTATTTAGATGATCTATGTAATACTAGAAATTTCTGTTCCATAGATTAGCTTGAAATTGCCTATTATGATTTTAGATGGTGGTGGACTTATTGTCCTTGACCGAATTGAAGGACTTATGAGGATGCCATATTCACCTTGTAACGTTCATCTGCCCATCTAAGAAGTTTAAGAGGCTCCACCTACTGGCTGCATAGCCAGTCAGGATCCCAGATTACGCTATGGTGAGTGTAAGTTGCTTGGGTTCATGCTCTCGTCTGCTTTAATTTCTTGTAATTAGAGCAGGTTTGATCGTGCTTTGTTACTTGTTGTTCAGAGTTGTTCAAATCCCCTTTACATATTCGGGCACTCATAACAGGTTACATTGTACCACCCCAGCTCATTGTGTTAAAGTCGCAATTGTAATGTTGTCGTAAGCTATCTATAGACCAATATGAAAAATTTTGTTAATTTTAATATTTGTCTATTATACTTACGACAACATTAACTACCCACCCCTCCTTAAATTTAGGACTTATTTGCGGAAAGAGGAGGTAACTCTGCGTGACTCTTGATTGTACGGGTGCATTTGGCGGCGCCCTTGGTGCCGGGAGTCCTGGGAAGGGTATTTGGGGAAGTTTTTTCCGTTCGTGGATTAAGGCAAGTTGAGTATATTGCAATTGTAATGTTGTCGTAAGTATAATAGACAAATATTAAAATTAACAAAAATTTTCATTTTTGTAGTATAAATCTTTAAACCTTAACCCACTAAGCACGAATATAATAGCGTTTGTGTCCACAGTAAACTCAGATCAGCCTGCGAGTATAAATATGTAACGGGTTAAAGGGGTTTCAAACATGATATATTTAAAAGGGCTCTGAAAAACATGAAAAAAACATGAAACAATTATCAAAATCCCACGAAAATGAAGGAGATATGACCTATTGAAAAATTGCGAAGAACATACATGGAGGTGGCCATCTTGGAACGATGACATCATCGCGCCTTTTTACCATAGATGACATACTGACAAGATATATTTTAAATCGAAGAAAATCACTGCAAATTGATTTTAAAAAAATATACATATGTAAAATGTATCAATTGAATGCTTATTTTTCATTTTCAGTGATTTTCCTTGCTTTAAAAGACGTGTTCTCAATATGCCATATATGGCAAAAAGGTGCGATGACGTCATCGTTTCAAGACGGCCGCCTCCATTTGTGTTTCAATAGATCATAATTATCTCCTTTAGCTTTCATGGCATTTTGATAATTCTTTCAGCTTTTTTTCAAGTTTTTCACAGCCCTTTAAAATAAACCTTGTTTGAAAATAGTGCATCAACCCCATTAGGAGTTAATAGTAATTCATGTGATGCTTTAGTCTCTAATTCAAAAAAATTGTGATTGGATTATATATATACACAACTTTTATATAATAACATATATATATATTATATAATAGCATATATAGATTATATAATAACATACTGTGAGGGTTTCCATTTGTATTATGATTGACAACTATAACTCATCAAGATCTCCCAGAGTCCCTTTAATGATATTTTGTATAGTATTTATCATTGATAAAGAATAAACTGTTACTTGCTAGATTTGTATTATTTTCTTTTATTTTCATTCCACTGCAGTTGAATTTAAATGATGTATAATATACCTATATTTAAAGTTGAGAAATAATGCCTGAATCCTTTTGAAATTTAATTTATAAATGGAATTTGGCTTGATGGTTGGTTAAAGAAGATATAGATGTAAGCATTACAGAGTTATTGCCCTTGATAAAGACAAAGTGGTGTTCTACTTGTTTTATTATGCTCCTCAAAATTTTCGGGAAAGCATATAGTTGCCATCATGTCCGTCTGTTCCGCTTCCTTGTCCGCTCAGCTCCTCCTACGTTTTCCATCCGATTTTCATAATATTTCACAGAAAATAGTAGTAGATGGCTAGAAGCGCATATTTTCAGGACGTTCCGGTTGAAATATTTTTGGAAGGGTTTCGGGATTTTGAAGTTTTCAAATCTATAGCTTGTCCGCTCAGCTTCTATGTGTTTCATCGGATTTTCACGAAATGTCAGGAATATCAGTTATATTAGTGCATAATATTATTGTCAGGACGTTCTAGTTGAATGATTTTTGGCAGAGTAATGGGACTTTGAAGTTTTTCAAATGTTAATAATTTCCGTTAATGTCCACCTACATTTTTTTATCTGATTTTCATGAAACTTAGTAGGAAGAATCAATATGATGTCTGGTAGCGCATATTGTCGGAACATTGGTGTTAAAAAACATTTGGCAGAGTTACTGGACTTCGCAATTTTTAAAAAGATATAAAGCTTGTAGGCTCAACTCCTCCTACATGTTTCATCCAATTGTATTTCGCATGTGGACCTTTATTCGGGGAGCATTCATCGGTTCTACTGATTTCTTGTTAAATGTTTGAAGGTAGCCTTTTTTTTATGCACCAGTTTAATATAACGGGATGTATTATGTTATGGGGTAAATAATTCCACAGGTTAAAGTAGCTATCCCACCAAATAACGACAAAATTAATCAACAAAACCATTTGTCAAAACTATCCAGGTGTTCAGGTCATATACTAATGTATATGTGCCGATTAAAGTAAAAGTTTATTAACGTCATCATAAAATATATGTGATTGATTATGAGTTGGTAACTCTTAATTCAATGCTCCAGTTTTTGGGTTTGGCCCAGCTGGTTAAAGGCATTTATATTGCGATAGAATTTGGATTCTCAAAAGATATAAGTTTTATATATATATATATATATATATATATATAGGGAGAAATATTTGTGAACTACCAAGGACAGACAACCTTCGGACGAACTACGGCAGGGCGCCTAGCTATGACTAGATACACAGAAATCAAAAGTATGAATTCACTCCTTTATATATACCTCGTCGTCAGTAGTTTTAGAAATGGTGTACATATGTTGCAAAATGTGGCTGTTTTTGGCAGGATAGCTACTTTAACTATCAGCACTTCCGATACTTCATATGTAGAACGCCTTTGGCGAGAGGAGGAACCTTATTATTTTTAGCATCAGTAGGTTAAAGGTTAAGCGCACCATGACATTATAAGGAAATACGCATTCCGCATGATAACTTCGCAACCATAACATCCGCACAGTGACTATCATGAAAAATGACAGGTTCACTGCCATTGATGAGAGGAGAATCTGTATCTTGTTGTTGTGTTCAGTAGGTCAAAGTCCAGGTCACCATGACCTTATATGGAGATATGCTTTATGTCAGATATGTTGAAGAAGGTGGGGGCATATTGCTTTGCAAATGTCGGTCGTTCTGTCCCGAAATCTTGTCTTCACGATAACTCAAGAACAGCTGGGTCTACAAACTTCAAACTTGGCAGGAATGCAGGAATGCAGAAATACACCTGTTAGGTAGATTTGCATAAGAAATGTGGTTGACATGGTAACAAATCTTGTAAAAAACACTAACAATTGCTTGTCTTCACGATAACTCGAGAAAACAGCTGGCACTACAAAAGCGAACCTCAGCAGGAATTTTTGTGTCATGGTCTAGTTGTGCACCTCCCCTTTTGCGTAGATTCGCATAAGAAATGTGGTTGCCATAGTAACAAAACACACTAAAAAAATCTAAAAACAGCTGACAAACTCAAAACTTAGCAGGAATGTTTGTGTCATGGTGTAGTTATGCACCTCCCCTTTTGGGTAGATTCGCATAAGAAATGTGGTTGCCATATTAACAAAACTTGTAAAAAATCACTAACAGTTGCTTGTCTTCGTAATAACTCAAGAACAGCTGACAAACTCAAAACGTAGCAGGAATGTTTGTGTCACGGTGTAGTTGTGCACCTCCCCTTTTGGGTAGATTCGCATAAGAAATGTGGTTGCCATGGTAACAAAACATTTAAACGATCACTAAGATCAAGAACAGCTGACACTGCAAACTCGAAACTTGGCAGGAATGTTTGTGTCCTGGTCTAGTTGTGCACTGCCCTTTTGGGTAGATTCGCATAAGAAATATGTTTGCTATGGTAACAAAACCTGTAAAAAAGTCATTGCTAGTTTTCACGATAACTCAAGAACAGCTGGCACAACAAACTCGAAGCTTTACAGGAATGTTTGTTATGGTCGTTGAAGGGGGCATATATGTTTTACAAACATCTCGTGTTTGCCCTTGGTAAGAGGGGGAAGCCTATTATTTATGAAGTAAGTAGATCAAAGGTCAAGGTCACCATGACCTTATATGGAAGTATGCATTCCGCATGATAAGTTAAACCATCAAACTACCCTTATGAAATTGCCCTTGGTGAAAGCAGGGAGTAAGTATACAGGGAGAAGAAACGGATCGTTTTGCCGTTTTATGTTGTCGCGCGTGTGTTTCATTACTGCGTGAAAATGACTACTCCAGGTTGTCTCGCGCGAGTGTGAAAAAGACAGCAAATTCTTATAAATTATTACACTTACAAACTCAATAAAGGTGCGAAATGTAAAATAAGTATTATTTATTCACATTGTGTCCTCTGATACAGAGCGTGTATTTGTTTGCATGTATAAAGGCACATTTTACCAGACGGTTCCGTGTAACAAAGATGGCGACACTCTGCGCCAGATAAAAAATGGAGACGCTGTATAGCTATTGCAAACGAGATACGAGACTACGGGTTATTTAGGCATCAATAATAACAAAAAGTGAATAGTAGACATATTTATTTTTGTCAAGAAGGTAATTTCGTGGTGGTGATTATAAGACTAACCTAAAAAGAGGTGATGAAAAATGTGCCTTTTGAGATAACAGCTGAAATTTTTAATTTTTCAAATTGAAAATGGTGTGGAGCTATTGCAAACAAGATACGAAGTATGGGTTATATTAGGCATTAATAATAACAAAAAGTGAATAGTAGACATATTTATCTTTGTCAAGAAGGTAATTTCGTGATGTTGATTATAACTGAAAGCCGTAAAGAAGATGGTGTTAAAACTACCTAATTTGAGATGTTGGCTGGAATCTTAACTTTTCAAATGTAACGCGCTTACGATCGATTTACCTGTATCAGTAAAATAGTAAATGGCGGCGTTTTAGCGCGACAACATAAATCGATAAACTAGAGCGTTTATGAACCCGTTTCTCCTTCCTGTATACTTACTCCCTGGTGAAAGGAGGAACTCTCATTGCCCATGACACATTCATTTTTAGCTCTACTGATCAGAGATCAGCAGAGCTTATGCCGTGGTGCGGCGTCCGTCGTCCGTCCGTCCGTCCGTCTGTCTGTCCGTCTGTCCGTTAACTTTTATTTGTAGCGACTACTCCTCTGAAACTACTGGATGGATATTCATAAAACTTTACAGAAATGTTGCCCATGAAGTCTAGTTGATCCTAGCAAAAATTCATGTTGATGTGAAATCCAAGATGGCCGCCAAAGCTAAAAATAGATTTTTTAAATTCAAGTTTGTAGCGACTACTTCTTGAAAACTATAAGTGATATTGATATGGGACTTTTTCTAAAATGATCAGCATGACATGATGTTGATCCTTGTCGAAATTTATTTTGATGCGACTTTAAACATGGCCGCTAGCAGCCATCTTTGTTTACATAGATTTATATAGTAAAAACTTGTAGCGACTACTCCTCTGAAACTACTGGATGGATATTCATGAAACTTTACAGAAATGTTGCCCATGAAGTCTAGTTGATCCTAGCAAAAATTCATGTTGATGCACAATCCAAGATGGCCGCCAAAGCTAAAAATAGATTTTTAAAATACAAGTTTGTAGCGACTACTTCTTGAAAACTATAAGTGATATTGATATGGGACTTTTTCTAAAATGATCAGCATGACATGATGTTGGTCCTTGTCAAAAATCGTTGCGATTCGACGTTAAACATGGCTGCCAGTGGCCATCTTTGTTTACATAGAGTTATATAGTAAAAACTTGTAGCGACTACTCCTCTGAAACTACTTGACGGATGTCCATGAAACTTCACAGGAATGTTGCTCTTTATGTCTAATTGATCCTAGAAAAATTTCAGGCTGGCCGGAAATTCAAGATGGCCGCCACGGCTAAAAATAGATTTAAAATAAATAAATTTGTAGCGACTACTTCTTGAAAACTGTAAGTGATATTAATATGGGACGTTTTCTAAAATGATCAGCATGACATGATGTTGATCCTTGTCGAAATTTATTTCGATGCGACTTTAAACATGGCCGCTAGCGGCCATCTTTGTTTACATAGATTTATATAGTAAAAACTTGTAGCGACTACCCCTCTGAAACTACTGGATGGATATTCATGAAACTTTACAGAAATGTTGCCCATGAAGTCTATTTGATCCTAGCAAAAATTCATGTTGATGCAAAATCCAAGATGGCCGCCAAAGCTAAAAATAGATTTTTAAAATACAAGTTTGTAGCGACTACTCCTTGAAAACTATAAGTGATATTGATATGGGACTTTTTCTAAAATGATCAGCATGACATGATGTTGGTCCTTGTCAAAAATCGTTTTGATTCGACGTTAAACATGGCTGCCAGTGGCCATCTTTGTTTACATAGAGTTATATAGTAAACACTTGTAGCGACTACTCCTCTGAAACTACTTGGCGGATTTTCATGAAACTTTACAGGAATGTTGCTCTTGATGTCCAATTGATCGTAGCAAAATTTCAGGTCGGCCAGAAATTTAAGATGGCCGCCACAGCTAAAAATAGATTTTTAAAAAATAAGTTTGTAGCGACTACTTCTTGAAAACTATAAGTGATATTGATATGGGACTTTTTCTAAAATGATCAGCATGACATTATGTTGATCCTAGTCAAACATTATTTTGATTCGACGTTAAACATGGCTGCCAGTGACCATCTTTGTTTACATAAGAGTTTGTATAGTAAAAATGTGTAGTGACTACTCCTCTGAAACCACTAGACCGATTTTCATGAAACTTCACAGGAATGTTGCTCTTGATGTCTAGTTGATCCTAGCACAATTTCAGGTCGGCTGGAAATTCAAGATGGCCACCACAGCTAAACATAGATTTTTAAAAACAAGTTTGTAGCGACTACCTATTGAACACTGTAAGTGATATTGATATGGGACTTTTTCTGAAATGATCAGCATGACAAGATGTTGATCCTTGTCAAAAATTATTTTGATTCGACATTAAACATGGCTGCCAGTGGCCATCTTTGTTTACCTAGAGTTATATAGTAAAAACTTCAACTTGTAGCGACTACTCCTCTTAAACTACTTGACAGTTTTTATGAAACTTCACTTCACCTAGCTATCAAAATCTATCAGTAGAGCTTCAAGGTCATTGACCTCTTGTTAAGAGTTAATATCGAAACAATAAGAACCACACTCCTGAAACATCTAAGGTACATTGCCCTTTGTGAGAGAAGTGATCCATTGTTATTGTGATCACTTGGTCAAAGTTTATCATTACTTTTTATGGAAACTATGAAAATATAACATTTACTCTATTGAAACTTTATAGGTACATTGCCCTTGGTAAGAAGAAAACCCCTATTGTTTTTGGATTCAGTAGGTCAAAGGTCAAGATCACCATGAACTTTAATGATAAAAAGCATTCCGTGCAATAATTTTGAAACCATAACGCCCACACTCATAAAGCTTTATTTAATGTGAAAGGAGGACCCTTATTGTTTCATGGCTCAGTAGGTCAAATGTCAAGGTCGCCATGACCTTCTATGTAAATATGCATTCCGCGCAATAAATTCGAAAAACATATACATTGCCCTTGGTTAGAGGAAGAACCCTATTGTTTATGGTCACGGTCACCGTAACCAATGGAAATATGCATTTTGCAAGATAACTTCGAAACCATCACAATGTCCTTCGTGAGATAAGGAACCTATTGTTTGGAGTCAGTAGGTCAAAGGTCTTTGTCATTATGACTTTTCATACTTTTTTATATGGAAATACAAATTCCGGCCATTACACTCACACACATTAAACTTGACAGGTGCATTGTCCTTGGTAAGAGGAACCCTACTGTTGTTTAGGTCAGTAGGTCAAAGGTCAAGGACACCATGAACTTTTATGAAAATATGCTTTCCGCACAATAAATTCGAAACAAAAACACCCACTCATGAAAGGTACATTGCCTTTGTTGGGAGGAGGAATCCTCTTTTATGGATACACCTGTGTTGTAAAAATATATTTAAAAAAATCTATAAATAAAAACACCTCAGGATGTATCAAGAATTTAAATGAACAACCACAGCAGTTAACGACCTGAAAACCCGAGGGACGGAAGTTCATGCACCAACCTTCTCTCAGAGTTTCAGAATGTGCAATCACAGAGTCCCACGAGGTTATCCGGTCATCGCACAAGAGAAAAGAGAAGCGTAGTGACAGACTGTAGAGGGTTCAGTCAACAAGCATGAAGTGCTTCGCAAATTGATATACTAAATTGAATGTTGTTTAACGGCTCATCAACACAGTATAGGTTATTTAGAGCCGTCCCAGTGAGAGGGGGAAGGATACATAGGAATCCGGGAACCGTGCCCTTCTCTTATTATCGAATAGATTCCTATGGTTCTTTAACGTGCTCGGAGGATAGACCGATACACGGGACCGCCCGGTTTACGTCCCCATCCGACGGACCGAGGCTAAGGGAAAGTGTCTAGCCCAAGAACACACCGACGAAACTCAGTGGCACCACGGAAGCTTGAACCCGGGGCCTCCGGTTACAAATCCGCCGTGTTACCGACTGCGCCACGCCAGCCCTAAATTGTAATACTAAAGGGTCGTATCATTTTGTAATACTAAAGGGTTGTATCATTTTCTGAAGAATTTTCTGTTTAATTTGTAAAGTGATCAGGAAATACCTAACTGGAGTAGTCAAACATGTAAAAAAGCATTCACAGAAAACAGTCGACAAAAAAAACAACATTCAAAACAAAAACCAATTGAAAGAAAACACAAAAGTAGATATATAAATCGAACAGGAAAAGTAGCATTCAGGGACGACAGTCAACCACTAACATACACAGAAAAAAATAACAACTATGTATAAAGATGAATAAACGGCAAGACAAGACATCGCAAGCACGCAAGGGTTGACAATAGGGCTACCGCCTTGGAACAGTCAGTTGCCAAAAAAAGGCCGCTGGGGGTTTAAACCAGGTTCTAGGGTGCACCAAACCTCACGCTTACCATATTGTCAACCCAATAAACGGGACAGTGCAAATAAAGATATCCCGCCAGGTTATAATATCTAACAAAGAAGGCAGCGTTAATAGGCAATATAAGTCAAACACATAAATGATCATGTATATGTAATATAAAAAACAAAAGCCGAAAAGTATAGTACTCAATGACTTGGCAGAAGCCAGAGCAACAAGAAAACAGACCGTTAAGGGTACGACAAGACAAGATTAAAGACAAACATCAAACGCTACCGTCCTATAAGGATTTAGGTAACATGCAGTACGTACGTTGCAAAATGATATGGTCATAACCTCTTTTGATAAACCTTTTAATAAGTTTAATACTGATTATATAAAAGTGATTATGACCACGGATCTTACGAAGTTGTAAATCACATCACCATAGAAGTCGGGTTGTGATAGTTCTTGTCGCAAATAAGTTCTTAAATTACTTTTTAGCTCTACTGGCCGAAGGCCAGCAGAGCTTATGGGATGCCGAGTTGTCCGTCGTCCATCCGTCGTCCATCCGTCGTCAGTCCGTCGTCGGCGTTAACTTTTGTCTCGTTAAGACGATAGGGCCTTCATTTTTCATCTGATCTTTACCAAACTTTAACGGGTTGTTAATATCAATGAAAGCTCGAATGAGATTGAAAACCAGCCAGATTGACCAGTAACAGCAGAGTTATGGTCCTTGATTTAGTTAAAAATGCTATATTGTTATATTTTGCCTCGTTAAGATGAGAGGGCCTTCATTTTTCAAGACGAGAGGGCCTTCATTTTTCATCCGATCATTACCAAACTTTATTTTTTTCTAATTATTTTTTTAATTTATTTTTTTAATTAATTTCTTTTGATTGATTTTTTTTATTTTATTTTTTTTTTTTAAATTTTTTAATTGAATTTTTTTTTTTTATTAAATATATTCTTTTTTTGAATTTTTTTTTTTGTTTTAATTTTTGATTTTTTTTTTTTTTTATATTTTTTTTTATATTTTTTTTTTAATTTTTGCTTTTAATTTTTAGCTCTATGTTGGACCAATCGGACCAGTAACAGAGGAGTTATGGCTCTTGATTTAGTTAAAAACCCTATATTTTGCCTTGTTAATACGGTAGGGCCTTCATTTTTCATCTGATCTTTACCGAACTACGACATGGGGAAGCATATAACTCAATGTCCACCGCCGTATGCATACCATCTTCGGGATGGTTAAAATTGTGTACATAGATTTTATGAATATTGAGTTCTGCTCAACCCGAGGCTAGAGGGCTTGAGCGGTAGGTAGCATATTTCACTACCGCTCATGAACAGTCTCAATCAAACCGAGACTGCAATATTTCGTACGTGTCGTGCTCGGTCGTTTCCAAAGGTCCATTATCATACTCTTTTTTTAACAGATTCTTTAGTTCTGGCCCTTGATTTAGTTCAAAAGCTGTTTTTTGCCCGAATTTTCCAAAAAAACGTAAATGACAGTCACTAACTTCATTGATGTTATAAGAGCCATGTTAGCCAGTAGAGCGTCCACAGGCCCTCTTGGGCCTCTTGTTTTTGTATTATATTTACACGAGCATATTTGTGTTTTACTTATATTGCCTATTGATGCTGCCTTGTTGGTTAGAGATTAGATCATGGCGGGGATTTCTTTATTTACACTGTCCTGTTTTAATGGGATGAAGTAGGGTAAGTGTGAGGTTTGGTGCACCCTAGAACCGGTTTAAACCCCCAGTGGCCTTTGTTGCCACTGCCCGTTCTTAGGCGGTAGCCCTATTGTCAACCCTTTTGTGTCTGTGATGTCGTTCGCATTTTTTATTACTTTTGCCTCCTCGTTTGTTTTTGTGTTTTGTGGTTGACTGTCGTCCTTGAATGCTGCTTTCCCTGTCCGATATTTTTATATTTCTTTAAGTATACAGAGTCTCGCTATTATCCTGTCTTCAGCACTCAAGTTGATAAGACAGTGTAAATAAATATAGATATAAAAATCGAACAGGAATAGCAGCATCCAAGGACCACAGTCAACCACAAACACACACAGAAACAAAGAACAAATTTAAAAATGAATAAAATGCCAAGTAATACATCACAAACACAAAAGGGCAATAGAGCGCCTTGGAACGGTCAGTGACCAAAAAGGCTGCTGTGAGTTTAAACCATGTTCTAGGGTGCACCAAACCTAAAACTTACCCTGCTGTCAACCCAATAAAATGGGACAGTGTAAATAAAGAAATCCCCGCCATGAACTATTCTCTAACCAACAAGGCAACATTAATAGGCAATATAAGTAAAGCACAAAGATGCTCGTGTATATATAAATGCAAAATAACAATAGCCTAGAAATAGAGAGCCACAAAGAAGATATTCAGTGACTTGGCAGAAGCCAGAGCAACAAGAGAATAAACCAATGAGGGCACGACAAGACAAAAGTACATCCCATTAAAAGGGAAATCTGTAACAATAAAAAAGAAAGATATAAAAATCGGACATGGAAAGTAGCATTCAATGACGACAGTCAACCACAAAACACAAAAACAAACACGCAAACAGACAAACGAGAAGGCAAAAGTAATAACAAATGCAAACGACATCACAACCACACAAGGGTTGACAATAGGGCTTCCGCCTTGGAACGGTCAGAGGCCAAAAAGGCCACTGGGGGTTTAAACCAGGTTCTAGGGTGCACCAAACCTCACACTTACCTTATTGTCATCCCAATTAAACGGCACAGTGTAAATAAAGAAATCCCCCCCCATGAAATATTCTCTTACCAACAAGGCAGCGTCAAAAGGCAATATAAGTAAAACACCTAGATGCTCGTTTATATATAAATACAAAACAAACAAAAGCCCAGAAAGCAACAATAAGGCACTCGATGACTTGGCAGAAGCCAGAGCAACACGAGAATAAACCACTGAGGGCACGACAAGACAAGACCGCGGACAAACATCAAACGCCACCGTTCTAATGGGCTTTAGGAAGGCGTCATCATAGGGTCCACAGCCTGTGCGGTCATCGTACAATTAAAGAGGAAAGCGTAGTGGCGAACTGTAAAAGGGTCCACCACCAAGCATGCAGTACGTTGCAAAATGATTGGATCATAACCGCTTTTGATAAACCTTTTAACAACTTTAACAAAGATAGTATGAAAGTGATCATGACCAAGAATCTTACGAAGTTTGTAACTCATATCACGATAGAAGTCAGGTTGTGATAGTCCTTGTCGCAGAAGAGTCCTTAAATTGCTTTTATATTTGGAAAGAAGATCAGGGTTACGATGAGAAAATTGTGCAAGGTTTTACGAAGTTTATGGTAACGGTAACCCAGATGGAGTAGCTTTTTAGTTATACAAAGTTTTAAGAATATTAAAATCCTCAACTCGAGTACAAGCTCTTGAAAAACGAATAAGTTGAGACACATAGACCCCATAAGAAGAAATATACAAATATCGGACAGGGAAAGCAGCATTCAAGGATGACAGTCAACCACAAAACACAAAAACAAACACGCAAACAGACAAACGAGGAGGTAAAAGTAATAAAAAATGCAAACGACATCACAAACACAAAAGGGTTGACAATAGGGCTACCGCCTTGGAACGGAAGTTGGTCGGGGAACATCCCCCAACTAAGTGGGGATAATTAACAATGTCAAAATTAAAATCATCTCTCTTGTCATAGATTTTGCTAATAATTTCACCATTTTCAATAGAGATCTAAATCAAGAAAAGAAACGTTATTATCAGAAATATTAGCCTTGTTAAGCTGAAGTTCTTTCGGATAAATAGTATTAACCAGAAAGGGTTGTCAATGTTCAATATGTCATCCAGATACCGAGAGGTGTCATTAAAGGCTTCCAAGGCGGTAGCACTATTGTCAACCCCTGTGATGTCGTTTGCATGTATTATTACTCTTGCCTTCCTATTTGTCTGTTTGCGTGTTTGTTCCTGTGTTTTGTGGTTGACTGTCCTCCTTGAATGCTACTTTCCCTGTCCGATCTTTTTTTTCAATAACATCTGCTGCCTGGGTATCTGGTGAAAGACTCCACGTGAAATCTCTTTCATAGCAATTTAAAAACAAATCTGCGAAAAGTGGTGCACAGTTCTTACCCATAGGAATACCAACAATTTGTCTATAAACGGTGGTTCCTTACCTGACGAAAATACTATCTAATAGGAAAATGAGTGCATCAGAAACTTCATGGCAAGTCCACATAGTGTAATTATCTAAACTACTGTTAGTAAAAAACGCTTTATTATTATTACAGGCCATTCCCTAGCGAATGTTTTTTGAATGAGCGCAATAAGCTTGTCTTTAATAAGGTGATGTGGTAAGGTTGTATATAGTGTAGAGAAGTCATAAGTGCTTATTGATGAAACTTGACGTTTATTGAAAATGTTATCAACAAGGATATCTCCTGAATTTTTTATAGACCAAAATAAATTAATCCCAGAGTTTTCATAAGTTGTATCACAATACAGTTTAACGTGATCTTTAACGGCAGTAAGACAAGAAGTTAAAAGTTTGGAGATATTTGTTGTGGTGCAGGCACTAGAATTCGAAATAAAGCGAGCCTTATACGGATTTTTATGTAATTTAGGATTCCAGTACATAGTAGCAGTTTGTTTTGCTTATCGTCTACACCAGCCTTGAAAACAAGGCGGTAGCCCTATTGTCAACCCTTTTTGTGTTTGTGATGTCGTTTGCATTTATTATTGCTTTTTCCTTCTTGTTTGTCTGTTTGCGTGTTTGTTTCTGTGTTTTGTGGTTTACTGTCCTCCTTGAATGCTACTTTCCCTGTCCGATCTTTTTATATTTCTTTTGAAAGTAGTGCACCGAGTGATATGTGCGGAAACAACATCATCATCAGTAGAATTTACTGGAGTATACGAATTGGTGCTGTCGAGTTCCAGAGATAAAACACTGACGTAATGTAGGCGTCAAACAATAATTATATTTTTAGCTGCTTTATCTGCAGGAACTAAAACAAATTTATTATGAAATTCCTGAATTCCCGATTTTAAATTACGAAAGGAAAACCTAGGTCTCGGAGGAAGTAAAGAGAGGTTAGCATTATAAAAGTTAATACGTGTATCTATAATTTTAAGAATTGTCTTTTTATAAAATAGAAAGCTAGTTTGGGTCCGCATGTTCTCTACGACACCATTTTATACTAAAATCTTCAATGGAGTGGGCGATCTGGGCCCTACGGGCATTAAAATCAATAGTTGAAGGTAATCTATATTTAGGACCTTTCGGAAACAAATGCCGAATACGTTTATCAACAATATCAAAATTACCAGTGATGACATGACCTGCTGGAGCATAGCAAAATGTTGATGTGTTGCATTCACATTCCTTACGAGTGTTATGTACTATATCAAGGTCAGAAACTATTTTGTTGTAATTGAAAATAATATTTCTAATAGGCTTTTTATACTTATAACAAATTACAGGACTTTCGGATTTTTTTTAATATTTTGGGATAGAAACATCTACATGAGTATCTCGAAAACTACTAGGCATGTCAATGAAATCAATACCTTTATTAACATATAAGTTTTAGAAAATGCCTGACGTGATCAGACTCCTTGTCAATATGGGGTCGGAGAACATGTGGTCTGTAGCTTTAAACTATGGAAGCAGTGTTATATCTGTACGAATGAAAATCTTGTCTGCTTCCTCGTCAACTTTAGTGAAGAAATGGACAAAGAGGTAAGCCGTGAAAGCATAGAGTGCTTTCCAGACTGTTTACACATAGTATGTAAATCAGCGAAAGACATAATTAATGAAGTCCACGTCCAGAAAAAAACAGAAAATGATATGCGCATATGTTATTGTAAGATACATATAAAAACAATAAATAGAAACGCGTCAGGATGTATCCAAAATTGTACTGAACAACCACAGCAGATGCAGCCGAAGAGAAAACCCAATCTAGGGTAAGACCAGAAAACCCGAGGGACGACGTTTCGTGCACCAACCTCCCCTTTCAGGGTTTCAGAAGGTGCAATCATGGAGTCCCACGAGGTAATCGTTGCACAAGAGAAACGTGTCAGAGGCGTAGTGACTGACTGTAGAGGGGTCAATCACCAAACATGAAGTGTGTTGTAATACTAAAGGCTTTTCTAACGAATTTCCTGATTAAGTGTGTAAAGTGGTTAGGAAATCCGTCAGACCCATTGCATTCAGAAGTGTATAGATATAGATCACATCTCCATAGAATAGCGGTTGTGCTATTCCTAGTCGCAGAATTGTTTTTAGGTTGGTGTTGTACTTTTCCAGGAGGTTTTCGTTGCGGCGATAGAACTTTGAGAAAGATCTACGTAGTTTATGATAACGAAGCTGAAGAAGTTTACTTGTAATAACTTGATTTCGATCATTGAACTCATTAACATCGTTAAATGCCCTAGCAAAACGATTAGCTGGGAGATATAAACCCCGTATGATGTAGCACGAGGTACGTCCCCATCTAAATGTGGATAGTTAACGATGTCAACGTTAAAGTCATCTCTCTTATCATAGTATGTATGCAATCATTTGAAATCGAGAGATGAAGATCGAGGAAAACTGCTATGGGAACCGAACTGTTGGCTTTATTCAACGTGAGCTTAGTTGGATAAATATTAGTGCCAATATGAGAAAAGAACGGATTACCAATAGTGAGTATGCCATCCAGATAACGAGATGTATTATTAAACGCACCAATCATGTCTCTGGCTAGAAGGTAGCAAACCCAACATGAAATTGCTTTCATAACAGTATAAAAACAAATCTGCGACAAGTGGCGCATGGTCAGTACCCATAGGAATACCAACAAACTGGCGGTAAACAGTTTTACCGAATCTAATAAAGATGTTATCTAAAAGAAAAGATAACGTTCTACAAACATCGACGCAAGTCCACATGTTATACTTATCATTTATTTATTATTTAAAGAAAGCAAGAAAGATAGTCCCTTCCCTAGCCAATGTCTTCTGTATAAGCTGAATCAATTTATCTTTGAGACAAGATTGAAGATAAACATTTAAACTTACCATACCTTTCATGTTTTAGAAAGACGTCGTTTATGAGTGTTGTTTGCTTTTTGTGTTTTCCTTGACTGTTCTGAATGCTACATTTTCTGTTCGACTTTTATACCTTTTTGTTACATTTCATCACATAGAGAATAAAAGAACATACACAGATGTCTAGTAGTCAGCAATTACTGTTCCAATACTTGGCATTAGTTTTATTCAAGTACCCATTTAATCCAACGCTTAACTTCTCTTGATATGCTTGAAATCAAATAAAAACAATTGTCAGCCGAAATACCATTCCCATTCAATACTTGTATACCACAGTTTGCTTGTTTGAAAGGTGTTTTACGTCATTTTAGCACATTTAAGGCTATATTTGACGGTCGATTTTTTTATGGTAGAGGCAGACCACCCTATATTTCCTGGGTAGAACCAGTACTTTATCCTTCCCTACATCGGTAAGAATCGACACTTCTCACTTACAAGTTGAACTGTCAGTGGGATTCGAACACGCAGCCGCAATGTCGTTAATCTCTCAATCACGGGGACGCCAGAGACTGACGCACTACCAAATGTGTCCCCGAAACAAGCATGATTTAGTGAGTTATAGGGAACATGTCAAGGAATGCAACATTTAATGGTTTATACCCATTTGGGGACCAAATGTTTTTTGTTGTTTTTTGATAATTTTATTCAGACACTTGTGTACATGCATACTTGATATAAATACAAACACATTTTAGGCAAAAATTGCATATAAGAATCAATTCGATGAAACTAGATTGAGAAGAACCAGACATGGAATGAAATCTGTACAAACTAAAGTAACATTAATATACACCTTTAAAGCATCAGTATTAAAAGGTGGAATAAACGTTGTGAATGTTATGGTTTAATTGTTAAAGATATTATTCACAGTGTTCCATCTCGCTTTGATAGCATTAGATTTCTTTTCAGAGTACATAATGAGAATAATTCAAGGTGTTTATCTCTCTCCAAATGCTCAATAAAAACGCTATAATTTGACATTGTTTCAGTTTACAGGAGTAGACGTAACTTTTAAAAAATTAACCAAATGTTCATTCATCCAATACATTCTGGTTTTCATGGATATAACTGGTTATTAAAGTATATAAGTACATTAAAAGTATATAAGTACATTAAAAAAAGTGTTCGTGCCACGTGATGCAGTTCAGCAGTTGAGGGGCATTTTGAAAGTTCTGCAACTGGCTCGATAACTTCGTGCATTCTTAACTGAATTTAATAGCTTATGCATGTACGGAAATGGTGATCTGTCCTCTATTGACTGACAACAGATTAGTATTATAACGGATTATATTAGGTGTGGTTTCACTATTGACTGTAATTAGTGTGAAATTGAGTCATGGCGAAGGAAGAGCAAAGAGTGTACATAAAGAGTTTGGTCGTTATTACTATGTTCTCCACTGGATATTAAAGCGGACTTGCATAAACTGTATGTGAGTACTGCTCTGTCCTGTGCTACATTTTCTAGGTGGTCTCAACGATTTAAGCAGGGTAGGAATACTGTTCAAGATGACCCTCTCCAAGACCGTCTACTTATGGCGATGTTGTTTCTGTAAAACACATAATGGAAGAAGACGCTAGATACAAAGAGAAGAAAATTTCTGACATATGTTGCATTAGTTCGGGGTCAGTGAAACAATATGCAAGCAAGTAAGTAATCAAAAGCGTAACATAAAGACACATTTACCGTGGATGTTTTACACTCAGAGTCAGATTTCTCGTATTTCTATAACAACATTTCTGGGTGTTTTACAAAAGAACTCTTAAGCGACAGCATGATTTTAACAGATGTCGACTGTTACACGAACAGACGCTGATTCAATGGTATCGACTCGGTTGTCCCATGTGGATAACAAAAGCCTCGCTGGCTCTACAGAATAGACATGTACATGCCATGATGTAAGAGAACGTGTAAATAAAAGTATAGTCCGCGTCAAAAATTAAGGTACCGCCGTCATGTTTGATTCACTGTGGAAATTAACTAAGACTGTATTTTCTAGTAATTATAAGGTTTATTATCAGATAATTTACGTGAACTTGAAAGTCCTACTATATCCTTTCAGCTGTAGCAATGACGTGTATTCGTTAAGGACTATTGGTCAGCCAAATCCAAAATTGTTGGGGTATGGTTAATTGAAATGTTCATCCAAATGCATATTATAGGCATAAACAATGTCAATGATATAATAGATCACAGTAATTCAATACTATTTATGTGAACATAATACCAGATTTGGCAGAAATAGTGCCCTTTATATTCGAAAAGTTTAGTACAATTTTACTCGAAGATGTTTTGTTTTTTATGTTGAATACATTTGTCTATAGAATTGTCCGTTTATCTAAAAAATGGCACACGAGGCATCATTTTTAAATTAAATACGACATGTTATCACATCATCCAAATTGCAAAGTCAGTCATTGTAAAAGAACCCAATCTATTCTTTCAATGGCATGTACTTTCAAAATAATCTCAATGCTATAGTATGGTGGCACTGACTGGTTTTAATTGTCAAACTATTATAAATGGCAACTATATTTTTGGATGTATTAAACACAACTGAGTGACTGTTGTGAATAGAAACATGGCAAAACAAGAGTAATTTATTATTATATTCGAATAAAAACAGCACAAAATAAATAATAACATATGAATACGAACAAATGACCTGTTTATCCGAATGTTTCACCATACCGCATGTTTCAATTTACAATTCACGTGCATGCTTTTCATGCTTTTCATGTGTATCATGTGTGTGTGTTGCGCATGGTGTATAAAGAAAATCTTCATTTTTAACAATGGTGTACTTCGATTTTGGATGATGTGATAACATGGCTTACTTTATTTAGAAATGATTTCTCGTGTGCCATTTTTAGATAAATGGACAATTCTTTGGACAAATTTACTTAACATAAAAAACAAAACATCTTGGAGTAAAATTGTACTAAACTTTTCTAATATAAAGGGCACTATTTCTGTAGAAATAAATATTGTTTCTGATATTATGTTTACACCGGTAGTGTTGAATTATTGTCATCTATTATACTACTCAAAATTAGATAAGGGTCACTATGTATTCTGTATGTCATTGTTACTTGATGTGGTGGAAATTGTTATTAAGCAATTATAGTTAAATTTCGCTGTTGTTTGTACCTAGTGAGCAGCAAAAATAATGAAAGTAACGAATCATTGAAGTGTAACGAATGCGAGAATGAGGTAGGGGTAAAAATTAGACATTTCATTGATATATGCAGGTATAAGGAAATTTAAATGAGATCATTTTGGGGGCTATTTTTAGGTTTAGTAACGTGTATGATGCCCACGTGCATTGATAACCGCTTGACATCGCCTCCTCATGCTGCCAATAAGCCCTGGGATTTTGTGCTGTGGGATTCGAGCCCATTCCTCCAGTAGTACCTGTCTGAGTTGCCTGGTCGTTGTAGGCTGGTCAGGTCGGGCTGATATGGCTACCTGAAGCATGTCCCAGACGTGCTCGATCGGATTTAAATCCGGGGATCGAGCAGGCCAGTCCATGCGAACGATACTTGATGTCTGCAGGTACTCGTTGGTTACACGAACCCTATGTGCACGGGCATTGTCGTCCATAGAAATGAAATCTGGGTCAATAGCACCTGCGTATGGGCGAACATAAGCGTCCAGAATTTCATTTACGTACCTTTCAGCCGTTATTGTGCCGTTCTCAAAGATATGCAGGTCCGTTTTCCCCTGGACGCTGATGCCCGCCCATACCATAACTGAACCCCCGCCGTAACGATCATGTTCAGCAATACAGACAGGTGCAAATCGCTCATTTCTCATTCTCCAGACTCTCGCCCGTCTGTCTGTGAAATCAACACAGAATCTGGACTCATCAGAAAAGAGGGCCGGTGTCCAGTCCTGAAGGGTCCATCTGACATGGACACGGGCCCACTGCAGATGCTCTCTAACGTGATGTTGCTGCAGAGGGATGCGTATGGCTGGCCTTCGAGCACCCATACCAGCATCATGGAGACGATTCCTGACAGTTTGCGTTGATATTCTAACACCAGTGGCATTCTGGAAGACGTTTCTAAGGGTTGATGCGTTACGGAAACGGTTCCTTCGAGCCCGGACGACAATAAACCGGTCCTGGGCTTGGGTCGTAGACCTTGTCCGACCACCCCCGTGTCGATGCATGACATTTCCATGTGCCTGGTAGCGTTCTAACATTCCTTCCAACGACGCTCTGCGACACGCCAAGATTACGAGCAACCTCTCTTTGAGAGAGCCCTGCCTCAAGCATACCAATGCCTCTATTCATTTCTACATTATCAAGACGCCTTCGAACTTGTACATTCGCCATAGTTACTGACAGTTTTCAACACAACAGTGTATAAAACAAGCCAAACTTTAAACATTTTGACATGTTCACGAGGGTACATGTACTCCAACCACCTGCTTTTCGTGGGTATGCCATTTCCCGTGCTCCCCATGCAAAGTCACCGTGACATTTGGATAAACAAACGACAGGTTTACTAGCCATTTACATGTATACACTTACCGCATTGAAAAAAATTGGATATCTTCCTACACTTAATGCAAAATATAAGGTTAACATACTGACCCTTATCAAATTTTGAGTAGTATATATCATTGACATTGTTCATGCCTATAATATGCATTTGGATGAAAATTTCAATTAACCATACCCCATCCATTTTGGATTTTCTTTTCAAAGATGGTTGACTAATAGCCCTTAACAAATCGATTTTCTGGTACTCGTTGACGTTTATCTTCTTGATTTTGTATAGTTTCACCGATTCTTGGGTACCGATATCCAATATCTGGTGATTACACACTGTGATGCAGTGCATTTGAATTTATACATGGTTCAGTATTATAGGTTATTGAATATGTATGGCTAAATTTTACTTGGACTTGGAACGAGTTGTTTTGGCAAAGGACGACGAGCTTGCGAGCTTGCGAGTCGTGCTGCGCCAAAACAACGAATTCCAAGTAATGTTTAGCCATACAAATTCAATAACCTTTTTATTGTATACTTTCATATTGTTTTCGATCAATGTTAATTGTATGACTATTACTTTTCATTGTTTTTGTGTTATTGTTTAGAGCTTTCGATGGAAATCGTATCTTAAAGGAACTACTTTCAAATAAAAATTACGGAATCCTTCCTATAGTGTCAACAAAAAAATACGTGTTTTTTTCAATCTATTATGGCAGAAATTGATAAAATAATTGAAATGGTCACTCACCCACTGTTATTAACGTTATCGAATCGTAAACAAACTTTAGAAAATCGCTTGATGTTTTTAATGACGTCATCCGACGTCGACGTCGTTTATGCGCAAAATAATCATCCACACAAAATGAAAATGAATGACAAGATAGGAATTCCATCAAAACGTAGTAACCCCCCCCCCCCCCCCCCCCCCAGTGTATTTGGCCTGGCTATCAGACATGTCAATCACATGTCTCCCTAGAAAGCATGCCCTATCTTCTTTTAACCTGTTTTTAACACTGTAATATTTCTAATTTTATCCTTAGCTTTATTTCAACTAACGCCTTGTCAGTTGACGCGCGTCAAGTCTAGGTCCCCAGCAGGGGTTTGAATTATTGGAAAATAGACAAAAGCTATAAAAGTAACACAAATACAATGAAAAGTAATAGTCATACAATTAACATTGATCGAAAACAATATGAAAGTATACAATAAAAAGGTTATTGAATTTGTATGGCTAAATATTACTTGGAACTCGTTGTTTTGGCGCAGGACGACGAGGTTTTTGAATGTGTATGGTTTTGGCGCAGGACGACTCGCAAGACAACTCGTTCCAAGTAATATTTAGCCATACAAATTCAATAACCTATAATATTGCACACTGCTCAATGCAAACTAAACGGGACAATATGAAAGTATATAGTACACGCCATTATACGTGGTACTTTCTTTTATATATGCAGTGTTTTTGCCGTTTTTGCCGTTATGTGATTGTTACCGATGGGGATTTACTGACTTGTTATCTCTATGTTATATCATGAAAACAGGGTAGGGTAGGTTCTCGTCGGGTTAACAACAGATCAATGGGATGCTGTAAATAAATATATACAATATTTATTTCTTGCAAAGTACAAGTAATCGATGACCTCGATGTATCAAACATCGAGTCTTGGCTTTGATTGATTCGAAGTCCGATAAATCTACTGGTCAACACTTACGAGTAATTAGCATAACAAAGGGATAGTGAATGTATTGCACAGGTATAATATGTGAACAGGTTAGATTTAACATGATACGTTAAAGCTACACAATCTAACTACTGGGCTTATTATTACAATTATTCCATGTACTTTCGAATTATTACTTTAGTATAGGGCATATGGGGAATATATGAGACAATACATCTTAATATATAGGCAGTTCATTTATCGTAGTTTTCTACTGCTTGTTCCACCCAAACATGTCACCTGTCTGAAATACGTAAATACATATAAAGAAAGCCTTATCTCTATGTGTGGCTCGTTGGTCTAGGGGTATGATTCTCGCTTTGGGTGCGAGAGGTCCCGGGTTCAAATCCCGGACGAGCCCATTTTTAGTATTGTATAAATACTAAACTGTGTGTATCAAAGCATCTCAAATGCAAAAGTCAAACAAAAACGAGTAGTTGATATGAGTTAATGAATAAGTAATAGATAGAGTCTGATCTCAACCAGCTGAGACAGGCTCTAGCTGTTTTGTAGTACGGTGTACTGAAATTCCATTTATTGGAAGTTAGAGTGTAGTAAAGAAATATAAAAAGATCGGACAGGGAAAGTAGCATTCAAGGAGGACAGCCAACCACAAAATACAGAAACAAACACGCAAACAGACAAACAAGAATGCAAAAGTAATAATAAAAGCAAACGACATCACAAACACAAAAGGGTTACAAAAGGCGCCGTTCGTTTGTTTATCCTGAATTAAACGATTTAATACTTTATGTTCATCAAAGGCAATTTCACCGACCATACTACAAATACCTGTTAGCGATATTGATAAGCAGTACGTTGTCCGCGAATTTATTGAATGACCCTCACTGACACATCACTGATTGGAATAACTCATTTGGAGTTGGTTTCGGATAGGAAATAGTTTCGCGTGTAGTCATTGTCTGAGTGAGAGCTAAGTACTCCTTGGTTTACACCTACTAGGAATCTTTGCTAGCTTGCGGAATGTCGGTGTTCTACCCAGGTGCCCGCCCGTGCACGAATATTGGCCGGAGGGACACCCGGGGTCTTCCTCTACCAATGGAAGCTGAAAATGTCGCCATATGACCTTGGCTGTTGGTGCGACTATAAAATGTAATTCAATTCAGTGGTTTACAAATATGTTCGTGACACTTTTGTTTTACACTCCCTGTAGAGTTTGGCGTCGGTCAGTGGATAGCACGCAAATTCAAAATGAATGAGTAATACGGGACTCCTTCAGAGTAAACAATTGCTTTCAGAGTAGGTGTGAACTAATACCTTTCCTTTTTAGATCACCTGAGCCGAAGGCTCAAGGTGATCTATTGGGATCACTCTGCGTCCGTCGTCCGTCGTCCGTCCGTCGTCGTCCGTCGTCGTCGTCGTCGTTAACTTTTCTTCAAACGACTTCTCCTCAGAAACCGCTTGGCTAATTTTGCCCAAACTTCAACTGGATGATCCTTAGGTGAATGCTTTTTAGATTTGTTAAAATTAGGTCAGCGCGAATTCCAAGATGGCCGCCATTACTATATTTGGTCGAAACCTTAAAAAATCTTCTTCTCCAGAACCGCTGGACAGATTTCAACAGTTTTTCTTTTAAAATGATCGCCAACGCCTAGACTATCAAGTTTGTTTAAATGAAGTCCCCGGGGTCAAAAATGGCCATGCCCCGGGGATCCAAAGTTTGTATATTGAGATTTTGCATGTTTTTCATATAGACATATAGGAAAAAACTTTAAAAAATCTTCTTCTCTGAAACCACAAGGCACAGAGCTCTCATGTATTACATGTAGCATCAGCTTATGGTCCTCTACTAAGTTTGTTCAAATGGTGACCCTGGGGTCAAATTTGTCCCCGCCCCGGGGTCACAGTTTTATATAGACTTATATAGGGGAAATATTTTTAAAATCTTCTTCTCGGAAACTACAAGAGCCAGAGGTTTGATATTTTGCATTTACTATAAGCTTATGATTCTTTACCGAGTTTGTTCAAATGGTGACCCGAGGGTCACCATTTGAACCCGCCCCAAGGGTCACATGTTTTACATAGACATGTATAGGGAAAAACTTAAAAAATCTTCTTCTCTGAAACTGCAGGAGCCAGAGGTTTAATATTTTGCATTTGCTATAAACTTATGGTCATCTACCAAGTTTGTTGAAATGGTGACCCAGGGGTCACATTTGGCCCCGCCCCGGGGGTCACAATTTTACATAGGCTTGTATAGGGAAAAACTGAAAAAAAACTCTTCTTCTCTGGAACCACATGGCACGGAGTTCTCATGTATTACATGTAGCATCAGCTTATGGTCCTCTTCTTAGTTTGTTCAAATGGTGACCCTGGGGTCAAATTTGTTCCAGCTCCGGGTGTCACAGTTTTACATAGACTTATATAGGGAAAAACTTCTCGGAAACTACAAGAGCCAGAGGTTTGATATTTTGCATTTACTATAAACTTATGGTCCTTTACCAAGTTTGTTCAAATGGTTACCCTCCGGTCACATTTGGCGCCGCTCCAAGGTTCACATGTTTTACATAGACATGTATAGGGAAAAACTTAATATTTTGCATTGGCTATAAGCTCATGGTCCTCTACCAATTTTGTTCAAATGGTGACCCTGGGGTCACATTTGGCCCCGCCCCGAGGTCACAGTTTTACATAGGCTTGTATAGAGAAAAAGTGAGAAGAAAATCTTCTTTTCTGGAACTGCAAGAGCCAGAGGTTTAATATTTTGCATTTGCTATAAGCTTATGGTCCTCTACCAAGTTTGTTCAAATGTTGACCCTGGTGTCAAACTTGGCTGCGCCCCAGGGGGTCACAGTTTTATACAGACATATATATAGGAAAAAAACAATCTTCTCTGAAACTGCAAGACCCAGAGGTTTAATATTTTGCATTTACTATAAGAGTATGGTCCTCTACCAAGTTTGTTCAAATGGTGACCCTTTGGTAAAATTTGACCCCACTCCGTGGGTCACAGTTTTACATGGACTTATATAGGAAACACATTTAAGTCGTCTTCTCTGGAACTACAAGAGCCAGAGGTTTAATATTTTGCATTTACTATACTCTTATGGTCCTTTACCAAGTTTGTTCAAATGGTGACCCTGGGTTCACATTTGGCCCTGTCCCAGGGGTCACGTTTTACATAGACTTGTATAGGGAAAAACTTAAAATCTTCTTCTCTGAAACCACAAAGCACACAGCTCTCATATATTACATGTAGCCCTGGGGTCACATTTGGCTCTGCCCAAGGTGTTACTCTCTAGCACCTTCATTTTGTATTTGATCTTTACCAAACTTTGTCAGTGTCTTAAACTGTTATATCAATGTTGTGTCTTTAAACTGTCTATATCAATGTTGTAATACACAACAGAGCCAACATTTCTTGAACAATCTTAACCTAACTTACACAGATTGTATATGACCATAAGATTTCGAAGAAGTTTGATAATGTGCCAGTACTCAGGTGATCGCTTTAGGGCCATCTTGGCCCTCTTGTTTAACTATTCTGATTAAATGTAAATTAAGTAAAAAACAACACTGTATGACCTTAATATTAGACACATGCTTGGAACAATTTTCATCATGTAAATATGGAATAAACTGTTCCACAGGAACATACATACACATATAATACTCGTGATTTTTAGAAGTTATGAGATTTTGCAGCAAGTTGATGAGTAATCGAACAGGAAAAGCAGCATTCAAGGACGACATTCAACCACAAACACACACACAAACAAAGAACAAATTTAAAGATGAATAAAAGTTCAAATAAGACAAATAAGACATCAAAAACACAAAAGGGTTGCCAATAGGGCTATCGCCTTGGAACGGTCAGGCCGCTGAGGTTGATGAGTAATGATACTCAAAATTAAAAAAAAAGTATTGAGTAAAATTCTCAAAAACTCAGCTTATCTACAGCTCTGTAGCCGTAAACAGGGCAGTCTCATGTATAGGATTCTAATACCTCCGAGCACGTCAAATTTTGTTTGTTTGGAGTTTAACATAATTTTCCAGCCTATTTTTGACGGTCTATTTTAAGTGTTGTCGGCAGAATACCCCACTTATTCCTGGATCGATACTGTATACCTTCCACCATCCGTAAGAGCACGGCAAAGAGCCAATGAATGTATTGCTGTGCAAGAGCAGGGCAGGTTCCCGGATTCCTATGTATCTCTAATCAGGCAAAATAAACGCTCCCAGAGATCTGACAATTTATATAAATAAGTACTGACAAGTGGTCAACAAACACAAAGAAGATAGAAAAATACCAGACTTGGGTTAACTGAATCTGTTCACGAGTTACATGCGTACATACGTTAATTTTATAGCGTTTACTATTTAGAGGCAGACGTTGCGAATCTCTGACTTATTACATCTACTTCTGACCCAGCGCTGTTGATCACATGACCAAACAATAGAAATTAACTTGTCCATGTTTCACCCATGTTGCAATATCAAATATCAAGAGTTATACGCTTGTTTTTAAACACACACATAACTAATAGTTTTATTAGATCTGTGAAAAAGGTCAAGTGCTTGATTTTGTCAGTGATTTAAGAAGTGGTTTATTATGTCTCTGATTTATTCAGTGGTGGTATATATATCTTCAAGTGTTTACTGTCCATCTCTTGAAGTATTTTAAGTGTTGCAATATTATCGTTTGGTCCCAATCCAGCTGGCAATATCATTGTTTTCAGTCTGCAGTCTTAAGTAAAATATATTTATTTAAATCTTGGAACCTTTATGAAATAGGTTATAGATTGTTTACACGTGTAACGTTAAGTGAGTTATGCCCCTTATTTCATACGGCGCCATTTACAAATATTTCCCCGCGAAAGTAGCTCATGGGGCGAGCAACAGTTTTATATGAACGTCAGGTATAGTTCGTGAATCTATTTCACATATTTTGTATGCTTTTCTAATGTTTAACACTATTTACCACCGCACGAATCTGAACTGAGCTCTAAAACCACAAAGACGTAATTACAAATAAGATCGCTCACGCCAGTACAGATTCGCCACGGGAAGTTTCGCCCTTTGATGCGTTGATGTAGCGCGCCCATAATAGACTGCTCAACAGACGCCAATTAAATTAAGGTGTCACTGCACCATTGATTTTCCTTCTCCGTTTTATAATATGAAATATGCAGTCTTTGAATTAAGTTGTTTGTGTCACTAGCCCGAATTCTCATATACTCAATGAAAAACCTGTACATTTTCCTTTAGCTCGACTTCATCAATTAAAACAAAATCACTAGCCTGAATGACAGTTTTCTAGCCCCGAGCTTCGGGCTAGTGGGTTAATTCGAAGACTGAATATGTTAAACCTATAGCACGATCACAGTTTCTGTCTGATTCTGTGTGCTATATGGACATATGTAACCAGGTACTGGTCTACCTGTTAGATATCTGAACCATGACATCAGAGTGTGGATTGATACGTATATTTGACATATTCATATCCAAAGAGACAGAGAATCGTGTGGTACGAAAATCTGAGTTTAACTAGTTCAGACTGAATTGCGAAATTCACAGGGCTAGAATAATGTGCAGCAGAACCGGGCCGAGGCTCGAACCCGGGATTTTCTGACTGCCGTTCCGATACTCTACCGTTTAAGCTAACCGTCCGGAATACATGATGTATCTGTCAACCTGTTAAATATCTATGAACCATGAACTTCAGATGTTTGCATATTTTCAAATATCATTGGGATAACTCGCCCTTAAGTCAAACTTGCCCCTGACTCGGACAGTTATTGATGGTTGAATATCTTTCTCAACTGGAAACGGTAAATAACTTTTGGATTATCCAATGATTTCTTTCATTCAAAACAACAAGAATTACCCCCCAATCTATTGATTTCTCTAGCTACCTTTATAGTCCGACTCAAGGGCAATCACATGTTCGACTTTGGGGCATGTCTAAATATATCTGCTCTTAAGACGAACGCTGAAGTCAGGAGTCAATACCCGAACATTTTACACAAGAAGACATATAAAATATGTAATATATGTAAGGACTTAAGATAATGCTTAGAAGCTTTATGAATACGGATCAAAGTCTACGTAATGCAAAGTTAAGTCATAACCACAATCAAAGGAAAGCAGATATATTCTTTTCTGTACTTTATTAATTTATATATTTTTTTTTCTATAATTGTGGAATAATAGTACCTGTAAGGGGTTAAATTAAAGTTGTTGACGAAATGTATTTCATCTGTTATTGAGAACATTTATATACTGTCATCTGTTATCCACAATCATTCTTTTTAGCTCTACTGATCAGAGATCAGCAGAGCTTATGCCGTGGTGCGGCGTCCGTCGTCCGTCTGTCTGTCCGTCTGTCCGTCCGTCTGTCTGTCCGTAAACTTTTATTTGTAGCGACTACTCCTCTGAAACTACTGGATGGATATTCATGAAACTTTACAGAAATGTTGCCCATGAAGTCTAGTTGATCCTAGCAAAAATTCATGTTGATGCGAAATCCAAGATGGCCACCAAAGCTAAAAATAGATTTTTAAAATACAAGTTTATAGCGACTACTTCTTGAAAACTATAAGTGATATTGATATGGGACTTTTTCTAAAATGATGAGCATGACATGATGTTGATCCTAGTCGAATATTATTTTGAATCGACCTTAAACATGGCTGCCAGTGGCCATCTTTGTTTACATAGAGTTATATAGTAAAAACTTGTAGCGACTACTCCTCTGAAACTACTTAATGGATGTCCATGAAACTTCACAGGAATGTTGCTCTTGATGTCTAGTTGATCCTAGAAAAATTTCAGGCTGGCCGGAAATTCAAGATGGCCGCCACGTCTAAAAATAGATTTAAAATAAATAAATTTGTAGCGACTACTTCTTTAAAACTGTAAGTGATATTGATATGGGACTTTTCTAAAATGATCAGCATGACATGATGTTGATCCTTGTCGAAATTTATTTCGATGCGACTTTAAACATGGCCGATCTTTGTTTACATAGATTTATATAGTAAAAACTTGTAGCGACTACTCCTCTGAAACTACTGGATGGATATTCATGAAACTTTACAGAAATGTTGCCCATGAAGTCTAGTTGATCCTAGCAAAAATTCATGTTGATGCAAAATCCAAGATGGCCGCCAAAGCTAAAAATAGATTTTTAAAATACAAGATTGTAGCGACTACTCCTTGAAAACTATAAGTGATATTGATATGGGACTTTTTCTAAAATGATCAGCATGACATGATGTTGGTCCTTGTCAAAAATCGTTTTGATTCGACGTTAAACATGGCTGCCAGTGGCCATCTTTGTTTACATAGAGTTATATAGTAAAAACTTGTAGCGACTACTCCTCTGAAAATACTTGACAGATGTCCATGAAACTTCACAGGAATGTCGCTCTTGATGTCTAATTGATCGTAGCAAAATTTCAGGTCGGCCAGAAATTCAAGATGGCCGCCCACAGCTAAAAATAGATTTTTAAAAAATAAGTTTGTAGCGACTACTTCTTGAAAACTATTAAGTGATATTGATATGGGACTTTTTCTAAAATGATCAGCATGACATGATGTTGATCCTAGTCAAACATTATTTTGATTCGACGTTAAACATGGCTGCCAGTGGCCATCTTTGTTTACATAAGAGTTTGTAAAGTAAAAATGTGTAGTGACTACTCCTCTGAAACTACTAGACGGATTTTCATGAAACTTCACAGGAATGTTGCTCTTGATGTCTAGTTGATCCTAGCACAATTTCAGGTCGGCTGGAAATTCAAAATGGCCACCACAGCTAAACATAGATTTTTAAAAACAAGTTTGTAGCGACTACTTCTTGAAAACTGTAAGTGATATTGATATGGGACTTTTTCTGAAATGATCAGCATGACAAGATGTTGATCCTTGTCGAAAATTATTTTGATTCGACATTAAACATGGCTGCCAGTGGCCATCTTTGTTTACCTAAAGTTATATAGTAAAAACTTCAACTTGTAGCGACTACTCCTCTGAAACTACTTGACAGTTTTTATGAAACTTCACTTCACCTAGCTATCAAAATCTATCAGTAGAGCTTCAAGGTCATTGACCTCTTTTTTTTTTAATGTTTGTTGTCTGTTATCATCAAATTCAATTTGCTGTTTTCATGTAATGAGACACTCCCTTGACCCGCCTCATTTTAAAAATAGAAAATGTGAACATGTAAAACAGTTAAATAATAGTAGACTTAAAGAGTTATAAAATTGACCATTTAAACTTCATATGTTTTAATACTTATCAATTTAGGAACGCAATACATTATCAAATGAGCATTTATTGTCAAGATACATTTGCATAAATGCCAAACAAGATTTTCGCTAAAGTTACTCCCCTTGACATAAAGAACTCCATTTATATTTTGAACGCAGCAGACTTGAGCTGTTGTTTACATTAGTTTTCAGGTAAATTATGGTATTCAAAACCGTTACACGATGAATAAATTGCATGGTTATGAACTTAGAATTTCAGTTGTATTTTGGCTCTTGAAGAAAAGTGATAAATACTCGCTATAGGCTTGCATTTATCGATTTCCTTATAGTGGCAAATATACAGCTGTAATTGTTTCCGTGACATTTACGGAAATTGACGCGGCTGTTCGGGGTCGGCACTAATATGTCCAGAACAGCCTCGTCAATTTCCGTCAGCGCTAATCCGGCAATGTCGATTGTTGTAAATGTTTTTATCTCTGTGTATTTCGAGCTGCCATTGAAAATTAAAACTTTACACCTCTTTATATATTTTTCATTGCATCTTTTGAATTTTTAGGAATGTTGCTCTTGATGTCTTATTGATCCTAGCAAAATTTCAGGTTGGCCGGAAATTCAAGGTGGCCGCCACGGCTAAAAATAATCAAAATCAATCAGTAGAGCTTCAATGTCATTGACCTCTTGTTTATTATGCTATATTCATATACATATACATGACAATAAACTACTTGTTTACGACAACAGATTACTTCTTTTGTAATCGCATTAGTAGTTCTTTTCAGATCATCAACCTATTGGATTCATATATTGATTTATTCATTTTTGCTTGATTCTTTTATGTGATACCATATTGTGTTGTACTTTACATTACCTCTCATGAACAGACTCAATAAAACCAAGTCTGCTACTTTTATCTCTTGTTTGTGTTTGCTGCTTCCAAGGAACCCCATTTTCAGTATTTGTTGCCTAAATATGCCATACAGACTAGAAAATTCTTCACCAATTATCTAAATGCGCAAATTGTTTACATGTTTACACAAAATAATGTGTAGTGAATTGCTTCCCTTTGTTTTATAAATTGTAATAGCTTGAAACAACGGTATATTAAACCTTGGTAAACTATACTCTGTTTCGGTTGCATGAACAAGTAGTGTAATCATTATGTGACGTCATTTTGTGTCTCCCATAAATGGAATATAATCAGGGATGCATTTAATTTTTTTTTTTTGGGGTTTGCTTAACTTGCAGTTGATAGAGAATAATGGATTAACACCATTTTTGCTTGATCTACGAAAATTTACATTGAAGACTTCCAACTCCAATATGTCACTAATGTTTTTTGTCCGACTTCAGAAAACAGAGTTATTGGTTCATCTTGTGTAGATATCCTGCTACCAGTCTGTGTGGGAGGATTACATTGTGACCATGAATACAGCCAATGACGGAATCCATCACAACTATAGCAAGAATGTCGCTTTCACTGTGTTTGGTAACTATCTCCTATTACAGATTGCCTTCATGGTTGCTAGGGTAAAACCTTCTCGCCTCTCACCGCTGCAAATTCGAATCCCACTGGGAGTTTGTCTTGTAAGAACGCTGAGTCTTGCAGATGCAGGGCCTCCCCTGGGTGTTTTTTTTCTTTCGCAACCACTTTCGCCAAATGAAAAAAACTTTCGCCAAATGAAAAAAAAAGGAGCCAAATTTGAGAAACAAGAGCCAAAGTTGGAGCCATTTTTTGAGCCATTTTTTCATACAATAACGAAGACTTGAAAGCCATTTTCAGAATAAACGGCATATATGCATTGATTCATTTAGGATCTCTTGTTTTTATAAAAGACTTTATTTATACCAACATTAATACAAGTAATACTTTAATAATACTATAAATCAATAGTTTAATGAAAGATGATAACTATAATCATAGCAGTATTATCTTATATTAAGCTATTACAAGTATTATTTGTATTAATGTTTATATAACTAACATCTTTTAACATTCTCGACTACATATAGGTCCTTAAACAGATTATGATAAATTTAGTATCAAAGTAAAAACAACAATTTTGTTTTATGATATCATTTAATATTATTAACAATGATTTTTTTAATTGCAAGAAAAGAAACAACTATTCTTATAATCTTACAATACACTTGCAATATAGTTCAGGTGACACAGTTGTAGATCATTTCATCTCTGAGTTCATATTATAACACAGTCACTTTCCACCTACAATTGCATGACGTGGTTTAGTTCTGGAACCAACGAACTGGCAAGATTGTGCTGGGCCGCAAAGTACACATTAACCATGGCAGCAGTCACGGCTGCTTCGCTTTTGGAAAGGGCTGCTTGGCGGGCCACATCCATGTTGACACTCATTTTAGCAGCACTGGCTACCTTCATGTGGTCTGAATTTAGAATGAAAAATATATAAGTTTAAAAATATATAAAAAAAAAAAAAAAATATTTCACTTTAGACTATATTTATCATCATGTGGTCTGAATTTAGAATAAGTAATATAATTTAATTACAGACATACTTAAAATATAAAAAAATTTTTTTTATTAAAATTAAGATATTATTTTAAACATTAAAAATAAAATTACCAGTTATATTTAGACTTGTACAAAGTACATCATCATTCAGAACATATATACAATATACGAATATAACAAAGTCATGTAAACAGAGTATATAAATCAACTGTCAGTATAGATTACATCATCATAGTTAGAGGATGAACAATATTATATTTATACTCAGCATTCAAAATAGAAAGTCGTAACATTTAATAAAATTAGCATTAAAACAAGACTTCACTCTATGTACCTTTACTTGTTGCATGCTTTGACACATTTTCTTTTTTAATGAGTGTACACCCAGAAGTGAAAACGTTAGAAAGTTGTGCTTTAATACAAAAGTCAGTTTTGGATCATAGCGCCAAGAATTTCCATTTTTCCCACGAATCCTTAAAATTTCTAAAAGGTGAGTTCAGAATTTTGGCAAATTTAGAAGGTGGAGTCAAACAAGAATCTAAATCTAGCGTACGTTTACAAGCCATTTTTGCAATTGTCAACGTTTAACATCTTGGCATAGCTTATATAGGAAACTTACGTCGAGGGTAATTAAATCAATTATGGCCATTGTTCTGATCATCTTTTGTTACAATATTATATATTTCTAAAAATAACAAGTAATAACTTACGATTTCTTTAATTTTCAACACCCGACGAAGTTTGCCACACACAAAAACAAACATCAACCATAGTTTCATTTTCGTTGTTTGATCGTCCGCCGATGTTTGTATAAGTGCTTAAAACCCGATATCAAGCTGTTGTCTTAATCCTATTATTACTTAATTGCATCAATTATCTTCTCGGAGAGTGTCAGAAAGTTTGTTTACAACATGTTATTTTCAAGCATCAGTGATTCACAATGTACACGCGTGATCAATCGACTGGTTGTGATAATTTTATTGGTTTTTGTATGAAGCCAGCGAACGTTATTCTTGTAGTTTAGTGAACCAGTCCATTTTCAATTACTAATTCGCTCGTATCCGCTTACAGCATTGACAATATGTAAATATCAGCTTTTATTTTTTTTCGCAAATAATTTTCGCAAAAGCTTAAAAAAGATCGCAACTTTTGCTGTTCTTTCGCCATTTGCGACATTAGCGAATCACAGCGGAGGCCCAGAGATGGTGGGAGGTATATAGTACTGGGTTCTGCCCAAGAATAAGTGGGTGATCTAAAAATCGACCGTCATTATACATACATAGCCTAAAATGAGCTGAACCTTTAACAGAGATTTCCATATTAGATTTATGTTGACGGTTAAATAGAAGCGTTGTAGTTTCGGGTACTCGGTGTCACTTTCCAATACACCGCATGACCCTGCCTATGACAGGCTGAGTATTGAGCAGTACTCGGTTTTATCTGTTGTGTATGTATTATGTCCCCGCCAAAATTAGTCAGTGCTGTACTGTTTTGGCCTTGTCTGTCCGTTTTTGCTCATATTCTCAAAATACTTTCACAAATTATTCATAGTGAATATTTTGATTATGGTACTAAGGTTGTACAAAAACATTCCGTCGCATTTCTGATCACCTACGACCACATTAAGGTCAAGGTCACACACTTGCAAGTTTTGTATTGAGGTCTGCTTTCATCAGTGTTAAAAGTTATATTTTTGCTAATATTCTCAGATTGGTTTCATGTATTACTTACCACCATGTCAAATCACATGCACTGAGTGTTCTTTTTGTGTGTACACTGCCTAGATAAAAATGTAAATCTATTAAACTGGAAGTTTATTGTAAAAAAATTCAGGTTTATTTGATTTACTATTGTTACCTTTTTTAATGCAGTTTTAATGAGACATAATCCTTACTGAGGACAGTAGTAATCAGCTGATTTATAACAGCTTCATCAAAACTGTAAACGTTCTTCCATCTGAGCAAACCCGTGAATAGAATGATTATCTCTTGTATCTTGCAGATCAGAAGCTCTGGAATCCACAAAACACACATGCTAGTATGCATAACAGTACTGTGTGATGGCCCATTCCTGGAGCCAGAAAACAGAACATGCTGATTGATAAAAACAGTAGTCTTGACTCGTGTGATGCTCCATTCTTGGACACACTACAGACATAGAGTTTGGTGTAGACCGTACAGTAGCAAATCCTGTGATGCGGCATTTCCTAGAGCAGCATTTAGGCATGGCACCACAAATACAGACATGTTGACAGGGTAGCGCAGTGGTGTAAGGGTTAGCATCGTGGCTTCAACCCAGCCATGACTGAATTTGAGTTGATTATCAAAATATTTAAAAAGTATTTTCAACCTTACCAGTCCTTAAGATAAGAGCTTATACCGAGGCCTGATCGCTAGAATAGCCAGTGCTATACAGTGGGGATAAATAAACGCTTATACACAGACATGTTGACAATTAAAAAATGTACAGTTGTAAATCTTGAAACCACAATACAGAACGTGTTGACACAGTTGATTGAGACTGGCCATGAAGTTTTGAATTATCATTAGCTGAAACCCCTTCGGGAGCAGCTTTTAAAACATATTGCTGGTCAGAAGTGAGAAAGTTGCTGCATTGAACAGTTCCAATGCATCAGAGATTGGATGTTGCAGGTGATTAGCAGAGGTCCACAGTTTCGGTGAATCGGCGATTGACGAGTGGCGTGTGGGGATTAATGGTCATAGTTGTGAAACATTCCTAGTAACAGTGATATTGCAGCGATATTGACTGATACATTCTCAGGTTCAAGTTCTTGATGGTCAACTTGTGACGTTGATACAAATATTTATATTTATATAAAGTTAAGATGTGTGAAACGTGTTACCTGGTTTAAAGAAATACAACATGGCTGGATTGATGTGACACATGAAATACAATAGCTATATGGATGTGACGCATGAAATACAATAGCTAGATGGATGTGACGCATGAAATACAATAGCTAGATTGATGTGACGCATGAAATACAATAGCCAGATTGATATGACTTGTGAAATACAACTAGATTGATGTGACGCTTGAAATACAATAGCTAGATGGATGTGACGCATGAAATACAATAGCTAGATTAATGTGACACATGAAATACAATAGCTAGATGGATGTGACGCTTGACGCATGAAATACAATAGCTAGATGGATGTGATGCACGAAATACAATAGCTAGATTGATGTGACACGTGAAATACAATAGCTAGATTGATGTGACGCTTGAAATACAATAGCCAGATTGATGTGACGCTTGAAATACAATAGCTAGATTGATGTGACGCATGAAATACAATAGCTAGATGGATGTGACACATGAATTACAATAGCTAGATTGATGTGACACGTGAAATACAATAGCTAGATGGATGTGACGCATGAAATACAACAACTAGATTGATGTGACGCATGAAATACAATAGCTAGATGAATGTGATGTGTGAAATACAATACACAGATCCAAAGATGTGCTATTGCAACAAAAAGAACAAAAACAAACTTTGATTTCAACATGGTCTTGTACTATTGGAACAAACCATGCACACCAACTTTGATCTCAACATGGTCCTGTACTATTGGAACAAACCACGCACACCAACTTTAATTCCAACAAAATCCTGTGCTATTGGAACAAACTATAAACACCATCTTAAATTTTTAGAAGAACTTGAGAACTTAATTCACTCTGTAAAGATTGTTTTAGCCATTCTGGATGATTAAAGTTAACCGGCCGAAGAAAAATGAAGGTTGCTGAACTATGTTCGAAAATTCGGATTAAGAATTTCGATGACTTTATTGCAAAAAATTAAAATAAAAGATCTGCATTTAATTTGAAAGGATAAAATGTGTTTAGATGCTTTTTGAGACAAAATGTGTTTAGATGTTTTTGGGATGAAATGTTGACATACTATATATGCTTTTTGGAACACGATGTGAATAGATTCGTTCCAAGAAATATTCCAATGATCGAAGCAAAATCCATAAAGTGAACGAGGAACTTCAATCAGCTTCGATGCAAAATGGCAGAAGAGCACAACAGATGACGGATGACATTGGGATTACTTCATACGGATAAACAATTGTGTAGGACGTTGTTACTTTTGACTTAGAGACTCGTTACATTTGGTATATCATAGGCAGGACTAGGTTCTGGAATGTAATGTAATATAAAAATGTACGAATTTTACTTAAAAAAAGGGACATGTTAATAATATTATAGGATGAAACAGTTGACTTGAAGGAATTGACAAGTTGATAATAATGAACATTTAAAAGGTGAAATAGTTGACTACAGTTCAGAGGTAAATGTATAGTTGAATACAATGCAGAGGTAAGACAGTCTCATCGATTTGCTGACAACTGACATGAGGTAAGGAATTGTTCTTGATTCTGGTTCATGCTATGCTAACTCTGTCCGAATGATACCTAGTACTGTAAGTCTGTAACACATTCAGTCTGTGTCTGTACAGAAATATATATTGAAAGTATAATACTGCAGGGTTAGCAAAGCATGTGATTACTTTGATTGTTAACATCTCCGTCACTTGTTAAGATCTTCTGGGGAATATATATTTGCTGGATTTACTGTAATCTTGATGGAAAGAAGAGACCATCCTAGTGTGCATTTAGACAGGTTCACAAAATATCTCTGTTACTTGTTAAGATCTTCTGGGGAATATATATTTGCTGGATTTACTGTAATCTTGATGAAAAAAAGAGAACATCCTAGTGTGCATTTAGCCAGGTTCGCGAAATATCTCTGTTCCTTGTTAAGATCTTGTAGGGCAAATACATTTGCTTGAGTTACAGAATTCCTGATGGAAAGATAACATCCGAGTGTGCATTTAGCCATGATTGAGAAATAGGCATTACAAAATACAACAGTTAATTTCTCAAGATTAAAAAATAGATGCACAATAAAAATCCTAAGATTCTCGCTCAGTTTTAGGACAAAATCATCAATATTTGTAGAAGCAAAATCTATTTTTATAACATTTAAAGCAAGGTTTATCTGTGTGCTATTATTCATATAACTTGGCTGATACGTCTGTCATCATGGGTCATCCTGTAACTTTATATTTAGATCAGCGTCCTTTTTGACTGCATAAAAATGGTTTAAAAACATTATTATGCATTGCATACAGCACTCCAGATAGTAGATAATGATAGCCCGAAAATATGTCTGCATTGCATACAGCACTCCAGAGAGTAGATAATGATAGCCCGAAAATATGTCTGCATTGCATACAGCACTCCAGATAGTAGATGATGATAGCCCAAAAATATGTCTGCATTGCATACAGCACTCCAGATAGTAGATAATGATAGCCCGAAAATATGTCTGCATGTAAATATGTGTATATAATATATTGGGTATTAAAAACATTATGTTAATGTTATCTTGACTAACATGCTACAGAATGATCACCTGCAGCAGTAAACAATTACTGCTCCAGGCCACTGAAGAATTGTTTTTTTAAATGTTTAAAACCTTGACGGATGAGCCATATTTTCAAATGATTTATTAGAAAACAGTTTTTTCTAATGCCATAATTACCGAAAAAGTAAAGTTTAATAAAAAAAGGGACCAATGCTGGGGAGACAACATTTTCAACTTCATAATCCTAAATAAAAATATATATAGTTGATATGTTACCAAATCTCTTGTCTGTAAGCTTCTGATTCTGTGGTGTTGGTACGAATTCAAAAGTTTTTTAAAGAAGAAATGCACTTAACATCCCACTTCTAACCTCTCTCACGTTCCCTATCACGTCTAACTGCTACAGATGGAAATTACAAAGGCAACGGGACATTTAGTTGTTTCCTCATTTAGGCCGACCATAAAAAATTGTTGGTTTGCTGTTTCCCTACCTACCCACCAAAAAGGGTCCTACCCAAAACTTTTTATAGCAATTCTTTAACAATTTTTTTTTTTTTTTACTGTTTTTAGTATATTTTTCTTAAGATTTTATACTGTCTTTGGCAAAAAAAAAATTCACATACCGACCTGTCCACTTATAAAAATCCTGGGTCGGGAAACAGCAAACAAATATATTTTTAAGGATGGCCTTACCACTCTAGGCTAGCGCTAGGATTTTAAACCCTTTAGCCAAATCTGGCTAAAGCCCTAAAAATTCCTTAGCCAGATTAGAATGTCTTTAGCCAGACTTTTGCCGAGATATTTTTGAACGAATTGGAGGCGCTAAAACTTCGCGTTTGCATACACATCAACAGTAAGTTAAAAAAAGTATGCTTTATTAACCTACATGTATAGGGTATCAATATGTCCACATCATATGGATTCTGCTTTAGTGCTTATAATTACTTATAATTACAAGTGTACAATATTCAAAAAAAAAAATGGTATTTGATTTAATGCTATTTTATTTTTTAGAAATTGTCGATTAAAATTTAAAAAAGGACAGAAAGCATTAGACCATTTAGTATTTTCATTAAATGTATTTCAATATACTAACATTTATAGAAATAAAATAAATATATTTAAAAATGTAAGGCTAAGCTGAGGCATATAAAACAAGTTCAACTAACAGGAGTTCCAAAGGAGCTAGAAAGATCGCACTGCATTGTGAGACAACATTCAGAAATGCCACATACACCACGAATATCATGCATAGAGTAAGTAATAAAAGCCACTTCATTCTAAAATTGTACCAATATTTTGAGTAAAGCGCACCTTTTGTATTTGTTGATGTTGATTGTTGAACCATAAATTATCCCAATTCAGAGACAGCCGATCAAACATCGGTTCACACTTGCCATTGTTCCAGTTTACGCTACCGTGTGTACAACTAATTAGTCTAATTAGTTATCGTAAAGTTCAAAAACATCGACGGCATCTACAGCTTATTAATTCGTAAGCAAACTTTGCTAACATTTCTGTTTTGAAAAGCTATTTTGGCAGCTAGAGGGCGCCACATTATATTTTTTATCCGGCTCGGTAACGCAGTTAAATATGTGGATAATATTGAGCGCGGGGTCACAAATCAGTTGATTGACAGCAAGATGCGCAACAGTGGGCGGAGTCTATCGCACACCGACAATTTGACAGCGGTCTTCAATAAAAACTGCGATAATTAGTTTATCAGTCCAAATTGATTGTCGCTAATTAACTAACAACACCCAGCGGGGTAGTGGCTTATAAACAGTGAAAGACTTTGTGTATTAGAATTCGGGATTTTCCGAGATTTTAGAAAAAATCGGTCGGAAATTTGGATTCGCCAGACCGCCGATGTCTGGCGAATTTGATATGTATTTCTTACGATTTTCATTCGCCAGTTCGGGTTTCTTTTCGCCTATGGCGATTTGGCGAATGGTTAACGCGAGCCTAGCCACTTGTGAATTTTATCCCATTGATGATGACTTTATATTTTTGTTGATTGCTATATTAGTAGACAATGGAGTGTGTGGTCCAGTGGTAGAGTGCCGAACTCCTGATTGAGAGGTCGTGGGTTCGATCCTCCGTCGCGGCCACGTTATTTATCCTTGAGCAAGATAATTAATCCACATTGCTTAGTACTGGTTCTACCCAGGAAGCCATCGAGAGTGATTAATATAAGTTGCAAGAACTTGTTTTGCAATCGATGTAAAATAAATATGTTTAAACTAGTAGACAATTTTGTACGTTGTATATAAAGGCTTGACTTGTCCACTCTCATACTCTTATTATACTAGTTTTATACTCTTATTATACTAGTTTTATACTCTTATTATACTAGTTTTATACTCTTATTATACTAGTTTTATACTCTTATTATACTAGTTTTTTATACTAGTTTTATACTCTTATTATACTAGTTTTATACTCTTATTATACTGTATTACTAGTTTTATACTCTTATTATACTAGTTTTATACTCTTATTATACTGTATTACTAGTTTTGTACTCTTATTATACTAGTTTTGTACTCTTATTATACTAGTTTTATACTCTTATTATACTGTATTACTATTTTTGTACTCTTATTATACTAGTTTTATACTCTTATTATACTGTATTACTAGTTTTGTACAGGTTTGTACTCGTCTGTAGCGTAATGTGTTTGAGTTCGCGTTACTTATACCTATGTTTGCCGCTGGCGGCAAATATTTGCCGTCTGTGACGTAGTAGGCATATTTGTGCCTTGGAGGCAAAAAAATTGTGTAACTTTGCATGATGGTTTATCATGGGTAATTTTGTCAATGTTTTTGACAAGGAATGTATATGTATTTGGTTGGATTGGTTTTATGTAGTATTTTGATAAATTTGTTACTTATCAAGAAAAATAGATGTATTTTTCACACTAGTGTCAAACAGTTTGTACTCATCAGTAACTAAAAGAGATATGTTCTATCTTAATTTGAAACTGTTTAAATTTTGAAATACATTAAAATAAACAATACCGGTACTTATCTTAAGTGTGGGGCCTTTAGAAATGGAATTTCTTTGTCAGATCGTATTTCGTTAAATGATGCAGGGTAAATGATGCTGCATCCAAGGTCGGTCCAGCATTGTAGGTACGCTTGGAGTCCGTCGCTTCTGGAGAAGGGGTGTTTGCCTTCCATAATGGGATTGTTGGAGCATACTTGCGTCTTGACTGTTATCCATATCTCATCCCAGTCGTCCCTTTTTTTGTCACAAATTACGTCACAGAATATGTCACGTAATAAAAAGCATATCGTAATGTAGTTTTGACACACCGAAGCTGATATAATAGGTGGGAGTTGATGAATTTCAGGCACTTGCTCAAGACTATAAATAGGCAAAAGGTCAATCTGACATGACCCTATATGCATTGTTGTAAAGCCTTTACAACATTGCAAGATTTTCTTCTCTAAATTGCTGATGAGCATCACTCAGGGTTAAATTCATAGTATGTTTTCTGTTTCATGTGTTTTTGGGGGACATTCTTCTTTGATGCATAGGTCACTAAGACAGTTGGTTTGACATAAACGTTTTTAACTATTTCTACAACATCTTCTGTTAGAGCATCAGATCGCATCGCTTTTGGAAGATCAAGCTGTGTGGAGTCTATAACTGTGACCATTTCAACAAAGAATTGTAGCGTATCCCAATTTCACTTGAAGCCCATTTAAGCATTCTATATTTTCTCAGTCTTGCTAACTGTGACGATAATGTTTTTTGTTGTTTGATATCTTTTGACTTCCTTGACGCTTTTCACTTAGTGTATATCTGTTTAAACGATTTTATTGCTTCTTCACAAAAATCAAGGCGCCTTTTTTTGTTAGGTGTTTGTATTTCAATTTGATTTTCCATAGCTTTCCTTTTTCTTGGTGTGGCTGAGGCTATTAACCTTTTTACGATGATCGCATACTTTTTTGCCTGTTTTGGTAGTTTCGCCTTAGAACGGTATATTGCCTTTTGTTCGGCGTCAGGTGTGTAACCCTCAGAATCTTCATCATCAAATTTCTTGTGATCAGTCAATACCTGTTGAGACTGACTGGCTTTACGCTTCCCTTGTCTTTTCAACAAATCTTTCTCCCGTATGCGTCATTTCTTTTGGGCAAGAAGGCCGTTTCTGAAGATACATATTCTATATTTACAAGTTTCATTAATCTTTCAAGCGGTTTCAGAGAAGATGCCATTTTTAACCTTTCCCTATATAACTATACGTACAATTTGAGTCACCATGGCGACCATATTGAATGATTCACGGAAACAAAAAGCAAAGACTTGATGGAGGCCAACCCAAGGATCATGTACATGATGTTTCACAAGAATGAAATCAGTGATTTTGATGGAGATGATGTCGTTTGAAATTTCCTTTAATTTGATCTATTTTGGGCCATGGCGACCATGTAGGAGATCGACGGCAAACAAAACAAGAGGTCAATGACCTTGAAGCTCTACTGATAGGTTTTTGATAACTGAATAGCATTCCCGTGAAGTTTCATGAAAATCTGTCGGGAGTAGTTGCTACAAGTTTCCATTATATAACTCTATATGGGTCATTATTTGCTCAATGAGTAAGGATTTAGTTCTGGAACAAAAATATGAAAGTGATAATTCAGTACATCTCAGCTTTTCTGTAGTTTAGATGATGTTTACCATCAACAAAAATGGTCATAGAAAGACAAGTTTTTCAGTCTGTTAAATTTTATTCAGGTTTGTGTCCAGCCATTAATGGAGGTCACGTAACATGGACAGACAACATCATATTATTCATAAACACTCTATAACTTATGCCAAATGGCAAGAAACTGTTGAAATACATAGAAACAATCAAAAACATCACTAGCATACAGTTTTTTGGTAGATGAAGTTAATATTAAGGAAATTATGATCTTCACCTCCTGAAATTCTATAATGCGCTAGAGAATTGAATTTCATAATCTTTAGTAATAGTATTATATTCCGTAAATTTCAGTGGAAGCCTTTTTTCAACAACAAATTATCAACATAGCACTAATATTCCATAGTATTCCATTCTATGTAAGGTCAATTGTACAATTATTCCACTATTTATTTATAATAGTCCCCTCAGTAGGTTCACGTAACTGGACAGACATTTCCATTAAACATGTATGAAATTCTTGAAATGATGTCTATAAATTGACTAAACATATATGCATTTGACTTATCAAACAGTTCAAACTATTATACTTCACATATAAATAATATATCTATATATTAGGCCTAATAAATAATTGTTTGTTTCTGATAACATGGCCCAAAAAATAAGGTAGCTCTACCTTTAGGTCATAAATAATTTTTAAATATTTTTATTTTTAAGTATTTCTCAATAGCACCATTATGTCTTAAACTGTTCACATCAAACATTGTTTATCCAACATTGTTTATATTAAAAAGATGCTTTTGCGCTTATTTTAATAATTTCGAATACATGTGAGTAAAAGAACGCTGAAAATACTAGAAATAATTTCCCCGATATCTAACAAAAAGTAAGACGGAAAATAATGTTTGGTGTCTGTCGGTTAACTGGAAACAAACACTTTTTTATGCCATAAAATTCATTGATCTACATAGATATACATTTTAAATAAGTATTCCTGCCCTATATTCGAGCTATCTGACAAATATGTATTGTCTAAAATGTTTAAAACTTAAACAACTGTCGTCTGGAAGAACTTTTAGAAACAACCAAACTTGAAGATGGCAATTTTTTAATGACAGATTGCAACGATTCTTGTGAAACATCAGTCTTGGATGGCCACATGTATAGATTGTCTCCGACTTCCTGCATGTACTGCAACAGTACTTCTTCGTCTGTTGTGATCTCTTTGATCTGAAAGTATTTCATCAAAGAATTGTAATGTCAATACATAAGTCTTAGAGAGCACAACGGTCACCACACTATACACCAGAACAACTGATATTTTCACTTAACATTCAAATAATCCCGGGACAAATTTGTTCAATGACCATCTAGGCTTGATATTTCATCAAGTTAAAATGTTATGATAATCTTAATCATTTTTTAAGTCAATTTTTTAAAAAATGTTTTGCTTTTCGAAAATGGACTGATATAAATTTAACAGTATGAACTATTTGATCATTTAATTTTATAAATTATCTATAGGAAACATGGAAACACTTGAAACCGAACAACAGTAAAGTCTACAAATAAACAATTTGAACAAAATACCAACAACAGTAACATCTGAACAGTAAGGTCTGAACAAGTACCTCAGCCACATAGTTAATGCTACGCTTTCCAGCTAACAGGGCAACAACAATGAAGTCTCCAACCTGATACTTGGTCCTAACAATGGAATGATTAGTGTGAGCAACATCCATCATGTGTCATTCTTTACTTGAAATATATACACTTATACTGGTCAGCTTGCATGTCTGTGCAGTCTGATCAGGGTCTGCATTGTTTGCTATTCAGTCATTGACAAATTACGAGGAATACACTGATGGATAGGGAACACTGTAGACCTTGACAAGTCTATAAGGATATATACAAGAAGATCTTGGCCTACACTGGTTGTAATGGACAACTAGACTTGGTTCCAGTGCTTTTGTTTGAATGGTGTTTTTACGACCGTTTTAACAGTTGAAGCAATTTCAGGTGGGTTTCCAAGGTGAAAACCAGTAGTAGGCGTTGGGAATTAAGGTACCTTGCCTCTAGGCACCACGAACCGGGCATCTTAGTCCTATAACTTAACCACTGGACCACACAGGACCCTGGTTCCAGTGTAATTAGAGATTAAAGTATAGAATTATACAGAGATAAGTAGGACTTGTGCATATCAAATCCTGATATACTTACTTATGTTCAGGCAAACAGGAGGAACTTGTCGGCACACATGGATCTCCACTGTTTGAAACGGCTTCAACCATTTCCTCTGAAAACATGTATTTTTATTAATTTTTAAAAAATAAAATAATAAAATTGTTAGACTAAATATTTCACCATTTCATCAGTCTTAAGAGTTTAAAAAATATACATTTTTAAATTAGTTACTAGCATCGGAGTGACCGAGTTTGGTTATGCAAGACACAATTTTCAATGGCTTTCAGATAGTCCAGTATATGGCTTTTCAGAGTATATTAATTGACATTTAAATTTGCTTTAAATACATGTATATATAGGTTAGTGTGTTTAATTCTGTAAAAATATACAAATTTATGCATTCTTTGTACCACCAACACTTACCAATATTAATGTCGAAACTTGTCTTCCAACAATTCTGTCATAATCACATCTGCATCTAAAAAACAAAATTTTGAAAATGAATTTCTTAAGAATTTATAATATAGTGGAAAAGAATTGCTATTTATTCTCTGCAAGCAATTGTGGCTTGTCCTGCACTGTTTTCAAAAATTGTATATTTGGAAATAAAGAAAATGATGGTCTAATTTTCTGAAAGATAGCTGTACAGAACAAATTGTCACTATTCGATGAGATCAATGGCGACTTCTCCACTGTTTTCAAAAATATATATGTTTGTATTTTATATCATGTTTGTACATTACATAATGTCACTATAATAAAAAAATCTTACTTAAATTACTTATTTCTTGTTACTTTGGATACCAAGAAGGCAATGCAACCACATTACATGTAAATTTATGCATATAAGGTCCTTTTTGTTTGAAGCAGCTCAATTATATTAAAGTGTAAATTTAATAAATAGTTACCAATGCTTATTTCACTTGCTGCGAAACTTATTTCAAGGTCTGGATCTGGCTGTGCAACTAGCACTGGCTGTGCATCTGGATCTGGCTGTGCAACTAGCACTGGCTGTACATCTGGATCTGGCTGTGCAACTAGCACTGGCTGTGCATCTGGAGCAGGCTGTGCATCTGGAGCAGGCTGTACACCTGGATCTGGCTGTGCAACTAGCACTGGCTGTACAACTAGCACTGGCTGTGCATCTGGAGCAGGCTGTACATCTGGAGTGGGCTGTGCATCTGGAGTGGACTGTACATCTAGAGCTGGCTCTATGTCTGCAGCTACCTGTCCCCTAGCTGCTGGTATAGCTGATAGGAGTTAAGGAATATAAAATGTATGATAATGGTAACCCATTATTGTTTAACTATTTAATGTTGTATATTTTTTTTAATGAATTAACGCATTGTTCACTAAGTTTTAATTTAAAGGTTGTATGGTGCCTTGCAACTATATCATGCTAAAGATCATATCATGACCATTTCAATAACTTCACCATGGTAAAGGATACTTTTGATGACAACTGAAGCCCAGTCTCCCACAATATGCCGATTTACACATGGTGACAGGTCACTCTCGGATGTACACACTGCACAGAAACAGGACAACCATCTTGTTTTGATTGATCCCTTACTGATTCCCCTTACAGAGTGCAGTTTTCTAGTCCCAGGTACTGTTTTGCATTGTCTGTCTTGTCTATCATGATTTATTGATTCAGACCCCACCCAGAGAACTGTTCTCCTATTATGGTTACAGGATCCATTTGGATTAACAGACTTCTTTTCAACCGCTTGTTTGGAAACCTCAAAAAATCTCTCAGCATTATGGACTATTGCCTCTCCATTTGTGACTGCTCTGGCAACTCTAGATTTAATAACACCACCCTCTCCATCGCACCTGTTCTTTCCATGACGTGATCCGTAATACCCTCGTTCCATTTCAAATCCGAAGTCATCGAATGACATGCTTGTGTCCAAGAAGGCAGTTTTGCACTTGTACTGCGCTGCGCATCCATCTGTAAAAACATAAGCCTTATTAATGTTTAGTTGTCTTTCATTGCTTAAATGTTTAAACACAGTGTTCAAAAATTCATGAACTGAATGTGTGTCATGTTGGAGGTCATCTGACACAACATCAACAACTTCTTCAACTACTTCTCCCGGGCATTCAGCACAATTGTAACGAACGACAGTTGGATGTACAGTCACCGAGTCCTTGGCCCAATGGGCCCCCTGAATTTCATTTTGCTGAAAACAAGTATAATTCTCAGCAAAATCAGCAGTAATTACAACGCAGTCTAACGGGACATTTTTGTTGAGCTGCGCAAACTGGTGTTGTTGCCAATGCGCAACGAACAAATGTCCAGACAGAAATACAACCTCTTCTACCAATTCGGCGACCAAAATCTGAGGTGTTCCTTTCCGTAACACCACTTGGCGTTTTGTCATTGCTTTTCCTGTTTTCGGATTTCTTGTGTCCACATTGTCCCAAATTGACCATTCTACCTCCACATCTTTCATCTCTCCGGTCATTAAAGGTTGCAGATGATCAACTAACTTCTTTGTGCCACATTTGACACATTTCCCTTGAACACATGACACCTTATAATGTCCATTTTCCTTTTCACATAAGCATATATCTACAGTCTTATACACATCTTTCAACAAAGAAAGGCCTGTATTGGCTCTGACAGCGAGCTTATTGACACATACTAGTTTCAATCTAACATTTTCGCAATATTCACAAAGGCACTGTAGAAGTGACCTTTGACTCTGTGGTTTCACATCAGTGGGTTTCAGACTGGCAAACTTGGAAAATGAGAGTTTCTTGTCAGGAAAACGTGTTCTCCAATCATCGTACACATGTTTTACAGATTTCTGGAGAACAAACTTTGGTTTGAGATCTTTTTTTATTGATTTTACATTAGGAACATTTATCGAGTTGTACTCTGCACGATATTCCTCCAATACCAAACTGTGTGTTGTTTTGTCAACTGCATCTTTTCTTTCCTTTTTGTCAATGGAAGTGTTTAAATATTTAGAAGACACACCAAGGGCTCTCCCCACATTGTATTTCAGTCCGTATTTCTTCCTAATGTTTTGTGCAACATGTGTGACCAAAAGTTTCTTTACATAACGTTGTGACCTTCCGTTCATACTGCTTATTGTTTCTTTCAAAACATTTAATGACTCAGGATTGTTTTCTTTGTTACACGTATGGGTGTCGTCCGACGAACATTTACTACTTTTACTATATTTACATGTTTTTGGTGTCTGTTGGCCTTTTAATTGTTGTCGTTTATGTTGTTTTGCTATTCTGTCTTTTTCCTTTACCCTTCTTAATTTCTGTGGATGTAATTTTTGGCGGTATTGTCGTGTTTTCTCTTTTTGAACTTTCAATCTTTCGGATTCTTTTTCAATTTGTTTTCGGGTGCGAGGAATTTCTTTTGAAGATGTTGCAGGTTGTGTATTTGTTTTTTTTTGCTGTCTCAACTTTTGCATTCTTAATTTACTTTGCTCACGGTTTTTCTTAATATCTTCTTCAGTCCACATGGCCCTTTTCAATCTCATATTCTCTGCATGTTTTTTCTTTTTCACTTCACGTGTTGTAGCAGTGGTAGCCAGTAAATCTCGTAACTTTGGGACAACCATGTTCAGGACACCTGTGATCAAAACAATATTGCATTCTTAATTTACTTTGCTCACGTTTTTTCTTAATAGCTACTGAATTTACTAAACTTATTGGATGCATTTTTATCCATTTGGAATCACGCAACCCAATTAGAGATGAAATGTTTCACATTTTAAATTATTTTAAACTATTTATATTCAATGGTTGCGTAAATGTACCTTAGATAGATTGCAATTGGAATCAGGGACGGCCTTACGGTTTCAAGCAATAGTCACATACACAGACAGGCATAATTTGTCTGTCCATGTTTGTGACATTGTATAATACCTTGGTTGATACTTAGATAAAAGCAAAAAAAAAGATAATTATAATTTCTGTACATTTACAAGTTAGTAAATAGTTAAATGAAACATACATCATACATTATTGTATGTTGGAGAGTCGGAAGATGATGCACACAACACAAATAATTTCATGTAACAAAGACAGACATTTATGTCTGTCCATGTTTGTGACCCTATATATCACATATAATGATAATCTGATGTAATCAAATAAACTATAATGGCATTTTTTTGCATTAAATGGGTAACAAATAGTTGAAATTAAACATTATATGCAAATATTTTTCAATGTATGTGGCAATATATATAGAACACTTGAAGTCATGTAACTTGGACAGACATAGATTTCTGTCCATGTTTGTGACAATAAAAAATGCATCCAACCATACTCTTACATATGCCATTCAGTGTAAATGCCATTTCCATACATTAAATAGATGTTAAAAAGATAAAATATCAATGTATTTTTATCCAGGATAACACGATTTATGGGTACTATAAAAAATGCCATGTTCACGTAACGGGTACAGACAGCTTATATCTGTCCTTGTTACGTTAAAATTATGCAACAGTCTGTCTAAATATGCCTAAAATTACTTGGATGCTGAGTGTTTTCAAATTTTATACGAAAAAGAAATCACCAGATGCTTTCAAAATGTATCCGACTTTCTCACAACACAATTGTGCCGTCATATGCAATGCGTACCGCATAAAAGCTTAGACAATATATCAATTCACGTAACTCACCAATTAACGTAACAGGGCTCCTTTTCTGGACAGAAAATATAAATACAAAATCGTCACATTTTGCATAGCGTTGTCCTCCATGAACTTGAAACCAAAACAAGGAAGTACGTCTATACGCATGCGCCGGCATGCGCACTTGAACACTGGTGACGTATTTCTATTTCTACACGGGGTTTTCCCAGATAACGTAACACAAATCAATTTGGACAGACATCACCTCGGCAAAACTGAAATTGTTTTTTTCAGTAAAATCCCGCGATTTGAATGAAAATTGTTAATGTCATTTCAAAACAAATATATTTTTCTATGTATCGAGCAAAAAACATCGCGTTAGCTTGGTTTTGATAAGAAAATATAGTTATAAAATATTTACTGCATTTTGGACAGACGTTACGTGAAATTATGGGTGGTTTTTCGGACTTCATAAATAAGTGCAAGATCATAATTTTATATTTATTTCAATGACAAATGCAAATAAAGACGTACTAGTTTACATAACATAATATATAATAATGGTTTTGACTCTCTATATGTCGTGTATTCAATTTAAAAAAGTGCAAGGGGTGTGACAACCATGAAAACCCATAAATTTGAAGGCAGTTTTGGGAGGTTTTACTAGTCAAAATCACGAAATAGCTTAGATGCAACACCGTAATTGTTTTTAATATTAGAGAAATTGTCACTGTCCATGGTGCAAATTAAATATTGGCCAATATGTGTGAATTTCATGAATTATAGCCAAGTATATAAACCAAGTCTAGGGATTCAATGAGCAAATAATGACCCATATATGTTTAATGTTGAATCAAAATAATTTTCAACAAGGATCACTGTCCAGCTTCATAATATTTATTTAAAATACTTTAACGAACACTGGCCATTGTCCAGCTTCATAATATTTATTTAAATTACTCTAACAAATGCTGGCCACGTCCAGCTAAATAATATTTATTAGTTCCCCACCGGTCCTGGTGGGGACTATAGGTTTGCACCCTGTCCGTCCGACCGTCCTTCCGAAATGCTTGTCCGGACCATATTTTCAATACTGTAAGACTTTGAGATACCAAACTTGGTATACGGATACATCTTGGGATAGTGGTGTGTTGCGTACCAAAATAAGGTCACTGTGACCTTGACCTGTGACCTCTGTCATAGAAAATGCTTGTCCAGACCGTATATTCAATACTTTAACACTTAGAGATACCAAACTTGGTATATCCGAATCAATGTCAAACACCTGGTCTAGGTCCGAGTCCGAGTCAGATACAAGGGACACATAATTTCCTGTTGCCTTACTTGATGGTTCGTCACTTTTGTCATTGACTAAGGTGTTAACGCCTTGAGTAAATTCTTCTTCATTTTGTGAGTCTTCATCTATGTTCGAGTCAAGGTCAGACACCTGGTCATGATCTGAGTCAGAGTCAGATACAAGGGACGCATCATTTCCTGTTGCCTTTCTTGACGGTTCATCACTTTTGTCATTGACTAAGGTGTTAATGCCGTGAGTAAACACCTCGTCATTTTGTGAGTTTTCAACTATATTCGAGTCAACGTCTGACACCTGGTCATGATCCGAGTCAGAGTCGGATACAAGGGACACATCATTTCCTGTTGCCTTACTTGACGGTTCATCACTTTTTTCATTGACTAAGGTGTTAATGCCGTGAGTAAACACTCCGTCATTTTGTGAGTTTTCAACTACATTCGAGTCAATGTCAGACACCTGGTCATGATCCGAGTCAGAGTCGGATACAAGGGACACATCATTTCCTGTTGCCTTAACGGTTCATCACTTTTGTCATTGACTAAGGTGTTAATGCCTCGAGTAAATTCTTCCTCATTTTTCGAGTCCTCAACTATATTCGAGTCAATGTCAGACACCTGGTCATGATCTGAGGATAACTGATCGAGAGCCCACTGAATATCTTCACAGTAACAATCTGATGTGCCCTTTCTCTTTTTCTTGGAAAGGATGCCTGAAACAATTGTAAGCATTTAAATTGAACAAATCTATAATGCAAGAGCACTGTCACTGAATGTCTGATGCGTGCATGGTATGAAATAACTTAAAAATAAATTAAAATATCACAAAAGGGTATCTTATTATAATTTGTAAAACACTTTGTGATGTAAAATACTGTATTAGGTGGTTAAGTTCGCCACATGGAAATGTTCGCTATTTTATTATTGGCAAATTTCGCAAAAACCTGAGCCTGCAAAAATACCCCCCTTCAGAAATGTACAGAACAGAGTGACTGGGGCTTCTTAAATTTTGTTATGTTTTTAGCTCTACTGATCAGAGATCAGCAGAGCTTATGCCGTGGTGCGGCGTCTGTCGTCCGTCTGTCCATAAACATTTTTTTGTAGCAACTACTCCTGAAACTACTAAATGGATTTTCATGAAACTTTACAGAAATGTGGCCCATCAAGTCTAATTGATCTTAGCAAAACTTCATGTTGATGTGAAATCCAAGATAGCCACCAAATCTAAAAATAGATTTTTAAAAAAAGAAGTTTGTAGCGACTATGTCTTGAAAACTCTAAGTGATATTGATATGAGACTTTTTCTAAAATGATCAGCATGACATGATGTTTAAGGTCCTTGTCGAAAATCGTTTTGATTTGAAGTTAAACATGGCTGCCCATCTTTGTTTACATAGAGTTATTTACTAAAAACTTGTAGCGACTACTTCTCTAAAACTACTTGACGGATTTCCATAAAACTTCACAGGAATGTTGCTCTTGATGTCTAAATGATCCTAGCAACATTTTATGTTGGTCGGAAATTCAAGATGGCCGTCACCGCTGAAAATAGATTTCCAAAAAACAAGTTTGTAGAGAGTACTTCTTGAAAACTATAAGTGATATTGATATAGGACTTTTTCTGAAATGATCAGTACGGAATGATGTTGATCCTTGTCAAAAATTATTTTGATTCGACGTTAAACATGGCCAACAGCGGCCATCTTTGTTTACATAGAGTTATATAATGAAAACTTGTAGCGACTACTCCTCTGAAACTACTAGACGGATTTTCATGAAACTTCACATGAATGTTGCTCTTGATGTCTAATTGATCCTAGCAAAATTTCAGGTCGGCCGGAAATTCAAGATGGCCACCATGGCTAAAATTAGATTTTCAAAATACAAGTTTGTAGCGACTACTTCTTGAAAACTATAAGTGATATTGATATGGGACTTTTTCTAAAATGGTCAGCATGACATGATGTTGATCCTTGTCAAATATTATTTTGATTTGACGTTAAACATGGCCGCCAGCGGCCATCTTTGTTTCCATAGAGTTATATAATGAAAACTTGTAGCGACTACTCCTCTGAAACTGCTTGACGGGTTTTCTTGAAACTTCACAGGAATGCTGATCTAGCTATCAAAAATAGTAGAGCTTCAAGGTCATTGACTTCTTGTTCCATAAAGAGTCGAGAAGTAATTTATTCATGGAAAGAGCTACTTTAGGATATTTTGTCTTTTCCATAAACAATAAATAAAAGTAAAATATCACTCACGCTTGCTCAGTTTTACTCTTAAATTTGCATATTATCTGCCTTTAAGAAGTACTTTGCCGATTACTTTTCTTAAACGACATCGTAGTGCCCATGTTTGTGTATATTTGCATACAGCCAGATAGGAGGTTGTCATTAGGCTGGACTTTTTCAACTGCTGACCAATCTTGTTCTACTGACTCATCTATGTCAGAAGGGCTGGAAAGTCTTGATATGTATCTTTCCAGTCTAAAAAAAAATGAGAGAATAGACAAAAGTTCAAACAATAATATGTAAATGAAAACAAATACAAAAATTGCAAGTTAACACTTTTTAATTTGAAGAGTGTAAAAAAAAAACGTTATGGAAGAACTATGAAGGCAGCTAGTCTAGGCAGATATTGTACTATAGGTTTGTGTTCTGCTGGTTACCAGCGCGCAGCCACGAGTCTTTGCCCAGACGGGATTTATGTTTTAAAATGTTTCCAACATATATCAGTTTACCTCAACTTTTTATTAGCTGTAGGAAGATTGCAGGTCAGATTACTTTTTATGTCCCCTAAGGGTGGCATATAGTAATCGCACTGTCTGTCCGTTCGCGTGTACACTCGTGTCCGCTTCATAACTCTGACAATAATGGACGGATTTTCAAATAACTTTGCACAATTGCTCACCACAACAAGACGACGTGTCACGCACAAAAACCAGGTCCGTGGCTCCAAAGTCAAGTTCACACTTAGAGGTCAAAGGTCAAAATCCGTTCGGCTATACACTCGTGTCTGCTTCATAACTCTTGACAATAATGGATGGATTTTCAAATAACTTCGCACAATTGCTTACACAACAAGATTACGTGTGGCGCACAAAATCCAGGTCCGTAGCTTCAAGGTCAAGGTCACACTTAGAGATCAAAGGTCAAAATCCGTTTGTCTGTACGCTCGTGTCCGCTTCATAACTCTGACAATAATGGATGGATTTTCAAATAACTTCGCACAATTGCTCACCACAACAAAACGACGTGTCGTGCACAAAATCCAGGTCCGTGGCTCCAAGGTCAAGGTCACACTTAGAGATCAAAGTTCAAAATCCGTTCGTCTATACAATCGTCTCCGCTTCATAACTCGACGGATTTTTCAAATAACTTCGCACAATTGCTCACCACAACAAGACGTCGTGTCGCGAAAAGAATAAAAACATTTTTTATATTTTTTTTTATTTTTATTTTTTTTAATTCTTTTTTAAATGTTTTTTTTTTTTTTTTTTTTAAAAATATATCTGTTGGTTTCATAGTGCTCCAAGGTCAAGGTCACACTTACATGTCACTTCGGGGGCATTTGTCACTTACTGTGACATTTCTTGTATCTACATGATGTGGGATTTGAAATTTTGCAACCCTTTAATTGGAAACAAATAATTAAAAATAAGCAGGTGAGCAAATGAGGTACACTGATTGAATTTGAAGCTTTAGCATGCTGGCGAATAATGATTTCATCATGTTAACTTTCAATAGGTAGGTAAGGACTATATCCTAAAAACATTCTTCCTGGTTTTTGTGCAGTTGATGTAGTAACGTAATTCAGTTTAGAAATGCTGATTTCCACTCTCTAATTAAAATGTTTTGTACTTACAAAAAGGAGAACTATTTTATAAATAGTAAATTTGTCGCATGCATTTTATAATCATTAAGTATAAATAGAGTTATAGCACTTAAAGAAAGATCCCAAAAAGCCGAAGAATTCCATTTTCTAATCTTGCTTGTGATTAAGGTTTCAAAAGGATCGCTTTTACTTACTTGACAACTTCCATTTCTCCAGATCTTCTTTTGTTAAAGACAAGCAGTCTGGTCAGGCACAGTGTCACTACCCTGAAAAAGTTATCTGGTATCACTGCCGTCTCCTTCAGTTTGTTCATCAAGTATCTGGACATTTTCTCGATATCTTTCGGAGAAAGTTGTTTGGGCTGTTCAAAAGCTCTTCTATTCATAATTGCTCTGGCAAGTCTGGTGACTTTCTCAACCCATTCTGCCTTCATCAACTGGTTAAACACCTTGCAGTCTTTTGCTTGGTCCAAGTCTTTCTTTTTAACAGCATAAGCCCATTTGACATCAGTCATTCTTCTGATAGCGTGTTTTAACTTAAGTGCGTTGCTAGGAGACTGGAGATCTTCTAAATCTTCCATTTCCTGCATGCAGCATCTCAGTGTAGCTAAAACAACATTGTCGAAATTGGTGGTGGTTAACAGTTTGCCAATTTGTTCTGGATTAACTTTTCCATCCTTCTTCAGCTCATCCACTTTACGTAACTTTAATAGTAGCCTTGCACACAATCGCATGCTGACTTGCATGATACTTCCTCTTATCTTTGTTATCAACATTGCGCCTGAGCCAACTTTCACCTATTGAAAAAATAATGAGCATATCAGTCAGATTTAGTCAAAAACCGTGTCAGTAATTTCCAAAACAGAAAAAAATAAGCTTACTGATTATTACCATGTCGTCTGTAATGAAAGTGAAAGTAGAGAAAAACTACTGTTGACCTAATGTTAACAACCTATATACAGATGAGATAGTGCTCCCTAATCTATGACATTAACATGAGGTAACACCTGGTGGCATTAAAGCCGGGTTTTCATGTATAACGTTTGGTATTACGTCAGCTAATGTTCGTGGTATTTTCAGTGCTTCATGAGAGGAAGATGCTGTTAAAGTTTTTATGAAAATCGGACATTGTTATGCTGAAATTTTTTTTAAATTCTGCTTTGACCCCCTCCATCAACTTAAACAAAAAGGTTAAAGGGCCACTGTCCGTAAGTAAGCAGATATTGAGCATAACCAAATAACTGGCTGACTTTTATTCAGTGAAATGTATACATGAAAACATGAGGATCGACCCTAAGAAGTATGTAGGAATACATTCGTGAGTTTGAAAAAAAAAAGTTTTAATTATTATATGTAAATAAAGTGGGACCCACAATATTTACCTTTTCCGCGATCACGTGACTTCCATTAGCGCATTATGTTATCACCACAGTATGTATTGCGAAACATGTATAGCCCGCTTAGCTCAGTTGGGAGCGTTGCCGACCACTTTACGCTCACGCACACTATTATTACGGTGTGTAATTTTAGTTTGGGCTGCGAGTTCAAACGCACAAAGCGGATTTACTTTTTTTTTGTACCGCGATTGAATTCCGTTAAACAATCTTGCTTTTTATTAGTAAATATTCAATAATGTTTAGTTTGTAATGTTTGCGAACATAATTAGTGTGTGTTTTATAAGCTAAAAGTTACGGACAGTGTCCCTTTAACGTAACGTATATTTTTGAGAAAGTAAATGACAGCATGCTAGTTTTCAGGGTATGGTGAGTGCTTGATAAGAGTAAAGTGCTGTTAAAATTTGATGAAGATTGCACATGGTTTTTGTCAATCTAAAAGCCAGTTTTTAAAAACCCTCCTAAAAACATCTCAAACTCGGAGCAGATGGTGTATCTTAAAATGTTAAAGTGAAACAGATGGATGGACAACGGATCGATAGAAAAAGTTAGACAAAAATCGACAATTTGCAAAAATCAACGGGCCATATTAAGTGTGATGTGTGGTTATCGACCTTGACTGAGAAATTTCTCAATACAGATTCCTAATATTAAAATCGAGGAGGCTGCCATCTTGCTTACAGGAAGCATCTCTTTCTTAGTACGAAGATTAGCCCTATTTGCTTGGAAAAATGGGGAAAAAATAATTACGGTCAGCGAAAACGGCCCAAAAGTCTACGGTTGGTTAGGTAACCGGAACCACACATATTATTTTATTTTGACCTAATGACAGTGTTGCATATTACTGGCAAGTGCAGTTTCAACTGCTTGTTACTGCTCTGACCTGGGTAGACGTTGTACTTTGGTCCCAAAATGGAATTCATATTGAAAGAATTGTGAGAGACGAGAGTCTTATTGATGAAATGATTACTAACGTAACAAATTTTTGGTATCGTGTAGTTTGCCCTGAAAAGTTTGAGATGAGAGTTCCAAGAAAATTAGATCCATATATACTTTGTTTGAACAAAAATTGAAATATAGTTAAGCAATTTCATGAGGAAAGGGAATATATGAGTCTTTACTGGTTGTAAAGGCAATAAGATCTGTCGCCGCTGGGTGGTCGCTTCGGGCGTGGGGGGACGTTTGGTGATCCAGGCTGAAATGACAGGTTTGAAGTGAAAGGTCTCACAGCCTAAAAGTAACTAACAATATGGTTTATGGCATCAAGGTTTGAATTAACAATTAATCAATATACACCTGTGGTGAAAATACATATTAACAGCTTTCATCAAATATGCAATATTAATAATACTAAATTTAAAAACTTGGGACAGAATGTCACACAGTGACATATATATACCCCCTCGCTGCAATATAGTTCGTCCTCGAACTTAAAAGTAATATGAATGTGTAAAGTTCTGCTCATGTTTATTTAAATGCATTGTATATAATGAACATTTTCTTTAATATGGTTAAATGTCAAATGTTGCTTTCAAATGTGTATAGTGTCCACTTATTTGGTCGCCTCTTCATCTGTTTGTCTGAACAGCATTGGCTTATTGAATATGCTCCTTTCTTGTTACTGTTCGTTATCAGTACAATCCCATTTTCACTGGATTGACTTTTCACAAATGTATTACACTGGCACTTTTTGATTTAACACTTTTCACAAATTTGACACACTTTTATTCATTAATTTGTATCACTGTGAAGTATGTTTTAAATGGTATATAATTCTTCTCTGTTGTTTTAGTGACGTTATCTGTTTAAGTTTATATTCCTGTATTTGTGATGGACTCCATAGTGAACACAATATATGTTCTTCTTTCATCAAGAAATTCTTGTTCTTCACCTTATACATGTAGTACATAGCAACATCAACTACTTAATGCTATACATGTTGTACTTGTGTGTGTTACCATATCATAGGAATTGATGAAAAACTTCAAATTTTTGTTGTTTAATTTAAATTTAAAATCAATTCAAAACAATTTTAATAGTCTTAGTTTCTTTGGTGGAAAATATATTCAAAAATGTATAAACACAATAATTTTACCAAACAAATATTATACTATTGTCTGATTTTCTCCTAGCACTAGTAAGACACCTACCCAACATTACCTCCTAGCACTAGTAAGACACCTACCCAACATTATCTCCTAGCACTAGTAAGACACCTACCCAACATTATCTTCTAGCACTAGTAAGACACCTACCATATGTCGCCGCTGGGTGGTCGCATCGGTGTAGGGGGAAACGTTTGGTGATCCAAGTTGTCGAACGTGGGAGTATGGGATCTCATTAGCGTAACCATTTGTGACGTTAGTAATGCGTTCGCCCGAGTCCCGTCCCACGAATCCAACCGTCACTGTCCCCACACGATCCCAGGCAGCAGGGTCCACTCATCCATCAAGTTCGAAGTCTTTCATTACCAGTTTATTGAGGTGATGGTTAAAAACTTTGTTACCATCTGGACCAATCAGAACATCTTTCTGTACTTCCATCTTTAATTCTCTGCCAAGCAAAATAAAATACCAATTAACCTGTATGTATGAATCCCTATCAATAAAGAAAGCTTTTATTACATTATAATGAGAAATGCTGACAATCAGGAACCTCAGCAAGGGGAGTGGTGTTGATAGTGCTTATTTTACTTCTCATCTACGTAATATCTGACAAACAGAAATCTTTTATTTTTTGTGTGTTATCGCTATCAATAACCTAAATTGGCTATTGTTATCAAGATTTCAGCCTGTATGAAATTCGAGGCCTGAAAACGAGACATAATTTTACCAAAATTAGAGGCTTCGAATAGTTGGTAACCATTAATTGATAAATTAAATAGAAAAAACAGGGGTCAACTAGACGAAAACAACACGGAAAGTAGCATGAATTTGAGGCGTAATATGCAAATGAGTTAGCCAGGAAGAATTTACGGGCGTCATTTACCGTATTCCTCGGCCTATAGCGCGCACTTTTTTACCCCAGATTCTGTGGCTGAAGTTGGGGTGCGCGGTTTAAGCAACAAGTAATGTTTTACTCTTTTTTTTTCCAGCCAAGACGAGAAGTTTTGTGGGTTTCAAAAAGTCGCAAGACCGGCCGTTTACTAGAGATTGAATCGAACAAAAGTTGGCTTGTTTCTATTGTTTAAATAAAATGCGTTGTATGCTATATGCTTATTATCAATAAAATCAAACTTTACCATGTTTTATGTTGATTATTGTTAAGAAAATACCATTGAAATGTTGAAAAATATCATTGTTTACATCAATTGGCAAAGTGAAATGATAACGAGGCTGTGGTTTCCGTTTTACGTAGACGGGTTTACCGTGAATAGAATAGAATATAATATTATGTTTTTTTCCTAACGACGACTACCGCGTAACCGCGGTATTGATTTACCGGACATATGTATTTGTTAAAAGTCGATTCTGAATTTTGACAACGTAGAATCTTGATTATTCATAAAGGGTTTAATTGACTGGGAAAATGTGTGAAGTGTTTGGTTTTTGCTAATCTGACCGCAAACAACGATGACTATGGTGATTATTAAACAAACATGTAACAATACATGTACGCAGAAAAATGTCAATTCCTTAGTTGTCCTTGATTACTTCAGAAGTTTGAGTAGGTGCCGACACGATGTGTTAGGAAAATGCGTTTAATAGGTGATGCCACAAGACAATGCATCTCATTTCGAGAAACCTCTCAAACTGTCAACACCTTCAAATTGTCAACACCTTCAAATTGACAAGCAAGATTTAATAACCTGGAAATAACACCAGTCATACAACGCCAGATTAATAAATTTAATATGATCGTAATAAAAGTTGAACACGGGCGTGGGGATTTTTATTTTATTGAAACTTGAGTAAACAACAAAAGTACACTCAACAGTACAAGTTTATTTACACTTGAGTAAAAATACACTGTCTAACATGCAGCTTGTTTTAGCCAATCAAAATTCGTTTTACATTTCCTCTTTGGCCAATGATTCAAAATGGCGCTCTGCCGTCCTGAAATTGAAAACACATCTTTTTTATGCGCAGTTTACGCTACAATACATAACAAAAAGTTTTTTTCCAAGGATTTCAGGCCCAAAGTCGGGGTGCGCGTTATATGCGCATGCGCGCTATAGGCCGACAAACACGGTAGGCAGATGTAAAACACAAAAAGGAATCATGAACTTTGTGTACCTACAACATTTAATTAATAAATGAATATAGCCACATCAATTAGGTAACTAAATCATATAAAACAATACACATTTCCTGTTATCCAGTCAGGTTGTAATATCGTTTGTTTTATTTTAAGACAAAAATATAGATGCTGAATTAAAAGCTCGACTTTTGATCGCAATATTAAAACAATGACAGATAATAGGTAAGTTTGCTCGTATGTTACTGATAATTTTATAAATTGACCAAAATAACTATTTTAATCATATTTTGTGATATAAAAACATGAACAGTTATGTTGATGTAAACCATATATGTATATCATAAACCTTATAAAGATATCTTTGGTAAAAATATATATTATTTTTATCATTATTTGCAAATGTGTGTGTTTTGCCCCTAAAGTTTAAGTTATATATTTTTCTATCTTTTCTTTTGAGAAACTTATGAAACTTGTTTTTTATAGCGGAGGAAGTCACAAAAAGGCCTGCAGTTAATGTTTTGAACTGGAAGCTTTCGTAAATTTAGTCATTTTCATAGTTGAATTTCATGTTAATTTTCGCTAAAATCTTGAAAACGACAAATTAAAAAAATAATGCATATTACAATTTTCTACGTTCAGACATGGACATATCGGAATACTATAACCTTTAACGACATTTTAAAAGCATTGGTGTTAAAATTTGTATTGAAGTTATTTTTATAATTGACGATTTTTGCTTCAAAATGTCATTCTCTACCCCTTTTCAAAATGTGGATGCAGCAACATTAGGAAGCACATAATAGTGCATGTCATAATGTTCCATATCGAAGGAATCATTAGACTTGATATTACAATCAATATATTCGGCGAGAATTTTAAGATAGTTGATTCAGTTACACAATTAAAGTGTTCAAATGTAGGTTGAACACCTCTCGTATTCCTCTCAATGTATCTTCCCATCTCATGTCTGCCGCAGACAGTGTCAGAAACCATGTAAATATTTTGAATTGTTTAATAGCTGCTAGCAAATCAAACATTACTTTTTGCCAGTATGGTGGACTTCCTCTGGCTGGACGAAGAAATCTATATGCATCATCTCTCATAAGTAATGGACGAATCTGATCAGCATTTCTAAAAAATTCAGCATTGAATGATTCACCAGTCTCTTGTCTGGACATTGATTTTCTAAGGACAACAGAAATAGAACTCTCTATTTTCTGCCATTCTTTAAGAAACTATGCTAGGAAAAGGTACTCAATGTTTGAAGCAAAACGACCTCCTTTTTCCAGAATCCTTGTTTGGAAATATTTCTTGGCAGACAAAGCAAGAGCTCTTGTATAAGTATAACCAAATTTTCCAGTTGGGAAAAGTGTTGGGAAACTCAGCTCCTCAAAAATGGGATCTCCAAGTATATTCATTGGACGTTTTCCTTCACCAGCGGCAATGGACAGTATTGTATTTGAATTTATAGATGGGTCACTAGGTTGTACACAGGTGTCTAATTGAATGGTGTTGGTAGTTGTAGAATGTTTTGAGCTTCTAGTTCAGATTCAGTCTCACTGTTTTGTTCTTCGTTACTAGTTTCATTTTCACTGTTCTCTGTGAGCTCATTCCATGTCTGACTGTCTTCAGCTAAACAATCTGATTCCGATGAGGAAATTAACTGTATACTATTATAGAGTACATGAGGTATCATATGTATGCCTTGAAGAATTCTGAAATATTTTATTTGCTCCATTTTACGCTCTACGTGTATTCTAGCAGATGCATTTCGTCTGGTTGGCTCAACTTCACTTTTTGGGAACTGCTGCTTACATTTAAATGGCGGACAATACAATTTGATTTCTCTCGTAGTTAAATCCTGCTTCAATGTATGAAACCCTTATCTAGCATGACTGCATCCCCAGGCTTTAACTGATCCAGTAAACCACTCGCTCTTGTAATCTCAACATCAGAGGCAGATCCACCCCATAATTTTGAAATTAAAACAGTAGCATTAGTCGTGCTTACTCCAGTGAGAGCTTTAAATGCATTGTGGGACTTATAATTTAAATATGTCAGTGATTGATTTTCCAAGGAAGAAATATCTCAGTGCAGTCTAAGATAATTCTTGTATCACTGAAAAATTTAAAACTGGAATGTGTGCTTGAAGAATTTCTAACTCAGGCAAAAACACTACAGACTGCAAATATCTGTACATGAATTTTGTCCATGTGTTAAAAATCTTTGAAATAGTACTGCTCAAAACTTTAAATCGAAACTCAAGTCTTTAACAAGCAAACCTAATCGTAATCACATCATAACTAGAAGAAATTCATCAACTGGTAGTTTTTGTTTACGCCCTGTATCTTTATCATTCTTGGTCTCACATAATGAGCTTGTACATAATTTATTTGCACCACTTTCCATTAATGTTTGAAATAATGCATTAAATGTCATAGGCTGGCAAGCCAGTATAAAACTGGATATTTTCCTGAGAGTTACGAAAATCTTCAATAATGATTTCAGGTCTACAGGACTGGTATAGATCCCGGCATCACACATCTCTGGTGTATTCTGCACACCCACTGTACAAGAATGTATGAAAGATGGTGTACTGTCTTCTTCGTGGAACTGATCATCGTCAAAATGTTTTTTGCCTGAGTTAGAAAATGTTTAGCGTACCTGAAATACAAGAGCTACACAATTTATACCAAAGAATTTTGGGTTCGATTTTAACAAATTTAAAGCAATTTTTCACGTCAGTATGTCAGACCTTCTTGATCTGTCGACCTGGCTACTCAAACGATAAGTTAAGACTGCTGGGTTTTATGAATGTTTTTAAAGGGACGCACAACAATGTTGATTTTATTAATTAAAACTAGTGGCGTCCAATTAGTTCATGCATAACGTGCATTTTTGGCATCATTAATATTACATATCATTACATGTAAATGGCTTAACTAACTGTTGATAATATTATAAATAATAATATATTTACATATAAGGCACATGTAGAATAACAATGAAAAATGGAAAACTCAAATTTTCAATTATATTCAAACCAGTTTGAAGATGAAATGATATACATGTAGTAGTAATATATCGGGATGCTGATTTTAATGCTTTGTTTACATAGAGTTATATAATGAAAACTTGTAGCGACTACTCCTCTGAAACTACTTGACGGATTTTCATGAAACTTCACACGAATGTTGCTCTTGATGTCTAATTAATCCTAGCAAAACTTCAGGTTGGCTGGAAATTCAAGATGGCCACCACGGCTAAAAATAGATTTTCAAAAAAACAAGTTTGTAGCTACTACTCCTTGAAAACTATAAGTTGATATTCATATGGGACTTTTTCTAAAATAATCAGCATGACATGATGTTGATCCTTGTCAAAAATTGTTTTGATTCGATGTTAAACATGGCTGTCAGCGGCCATCGTTGTTTCCATAGAGTTATCTAGTAAAAACTTGTAGCGACTACTCCTCTATACTCTATGGATTTTCATGAAACTTCACAGGAATGTTGCTCTTGATGTCTAATTGATTCTAGCAAAATGTCAGGTCGGCCGGAAATTCAAGATAGTCGCCATGGCTAAAAATAGATTTTCAAAATACAAGTTTGTAGCGACTACTTCTTGAAAACTATAAGTGATATTGATATGGGACTTTTTCTAAAATGATCAGTATGACATGTTGTTGAGCCTTGTCAAAAAATATTTTGATTTGACGTTAAACATGGCCGCCAGCAGCCATCTTCATTTACATAGAGTTGTATAATGAAAACTTGTAACGACTGCTCCTCTGAAACTACTTGACGGATTTTCGTGAAACTTCACAGGAATGCTGATCTAGCTATCACAAACCTATCAGTAGAGCCTCAATGTCATTGACCTCTTGTTACTTTTCTTATGTTTTTCCAAGTCCTCAAAATATTTATACTCGTCTAAGGGTTGACACATCTCAATATCAGAGGGATGTATCTCTGATGTAAATCCTGAGGCCATTGGTGGATCAGCTATTGGTGGATCAGCCATTGGTGGATCAGCTATTGGTGGATCCGCCATTAGACGGGATTGGTTTTCATCAGGACGATCATCATCACACGATACGGTTTCCTTTTGTTGATGAAAAAAAATTGCTATGTTACAAATGAGCCGCTACCTGAGAAAAGGTCCTTTATCGCATATTTCATCAGATATGACTTTTTACATGAATTAGTGATTTTAGCAACATTACGATTAACGTCATTTTGCACATTAATGAACGTCATGCAATAATGACCCGTTCCTTATGGAGCGAATCAAATCCTATATATACTATTAACAAAATCTATAATCATTTTAAAATCACTTAATATTTGTTAGCTCTTATGAGTGATTAAAAAGAAAAAAATGTCCTTAAAACTCTTGAAACACTAAAAATAAGAGCAGAAGTTCTTTTTATTTTCGATAGCACTGACCTTGAACTTTAAAATTGAAAATGGTTAAAATTATTTCTTCCCACATGATATCGGCAGGAGAATTTTAAAACAAATCCTTTAATAAGGTGGTTCATGAAAAAAGAGCTTAATTGTTAATAATGTTAATAAACATTTATTTTTAAAAAACATTGAGACAATCTGGCTATAGAAAAGTCTTCATATTGTGCGTTAATCAAAATAAAAGTAGTATCATTTACCTTCTTGTTCACAAAACTGATCATCATAAATCAGACCATCAGTCAGTACTTCTGTTTGTTGTTGTTATTTTATTACCTTTTTTCTCTTCATCCCTTTCTTTTCTTTTAGAGCTTTAAGGTCTTTTAAAGGTAAATCACAACTACTTTTTAGAACATTCAGGTCCACAAATGTTTCAATGTCTTCTAACTTTTCCCCTATTTCTTCTAAAATGTCAAAGGAATCAACCAAGTAAAGACCATTTTCCACATGTTTTATGATTTCCAAGCATACTTTTCTTTTCTTATCTGGATCTTGGTTATTTTCTGTAATTGGCTCTTGGTTGCTATCATGTGCAATGACATTAATTAAAAAATATTTTTCAGTTAACTCCTTTTTGTCCAATGATTTGCCCATAACATCTAATTCAATGTTAAAAATTGCCTGATCTCTGTACACATCTGGCAATGTTTCCCAGTGATGATCAGGAAAATGCTGTATCACAGCTACATGGCCGATTAGTGTGCATGAACATTTTGGCATGTCGTCATTGAGTAAAACTTTATACATCACACTTGTGTGTTGGCTTCTTATAATGAATTTGTTCCCAGTTTCTTCAGTTATGTTTCTCTGTATTTCTTCAATTGATGGAGGCATTCTTCTCAGACAATGGTCTAAACATGGTTTTGGTCGATTCCTAAGGAATTGAGGAATTTGGTTTGAGTATCATCTTGTTCCTTCCATTGTCGGAACATTATATCTTATACATCTAGAATTAAGAAAAAATGAATCGCTCATCTTACATAAGAATCAGAACAAGAAAAGGTTGTGGATCAGGCACATGGAGTTGAAAAGAAACTGAATCAATTTTTCGTATCCTACTCAGTGCAAAAGGCATCAATAAATTCATTTACACTTGTGATGCTCAATTTCATAATAACTATGTTCTTCACTTCAACTAGAATATCACTCAGGGTTCCGAAAATACGGTTGCCCGACGCCCCGGGCAACCGGATTTTGGATGCCTTGGATGCAGGCAAGTGACCATCACAAATCTGGTTGCCTGCCACTTGCCGGACTGGACGTTCAATTCTAGACCAAATCAAAGAGGCAGTCTAATCAGAATATGATAATTGAAAAACACTGAACGCTGGTTTTTGCCAGTAGCGATTGTTAATCAGATCAAACAACTTTCGGGGCAATCAACATTCTCGCCCTGGGCAGCTTAATCAGTGTCATTATTGCAATTAACAACTAATTAACTTGCACGCGCATTTCACACCCGTTGAAAATAACATCCTCTGACATGACTATCTGCCGTGTATCGACCGTCCAATGAAATCGCGGCAATCATGACTGTGACCTTTCAACCATAAACATAGCTTCCAGCAGGAACGTTTCAAAATATCTTTGAACGTTATTTTGACCTTTCAACAATCAAATATTGAAAAAAAAAAAAAATTTCAAAATGAATGTGTCAAAATAATGACATAACCACGTGACTTCATGTTTTTGTTTAGATAAACTTGCCGAAGACTTTTTGCGTAACGAAAATGCATTTCTGTTTACTCAAAGCATTTGTTAGTCAATGCGATTTTATGAGGTATTTAAAATGTGTCTTTCATTGATGTAGTCTTTAATTAAATATATGTGGAAGTGCATACTACACCAATCAAGTGCAAAACTTAGCGATATGCACATGTCATGGGTTTTCGCGATTGCAAAAAGAACCACAGATGTGACGGAATCTTGTCCTCAAGTTGTGAATTTTTGCTTTTGATAAATCACCTAAGTGCAGCTACTTTTTGAACAATTCCTAGGGAAACACTGACTGTTCACCTCTTGCTTTCATCTAGAACCCATTAGTTCAAATGCAAAGGCATAGAAACGTTACAGATATTTGGGGCCAATCAAATTTTTTTTTTGTCTCCTTTCTTTGCTTGTCACACATTTAAAGGAACCAATATCTTCTATTTTCTGTCAACTGGTGAATTGTACACACTGTGACATTAAAAGTTCCATACAAGCAATTTTTATGGATGCTCATCACATAATGTGGTGTTGTCCGGTGTATGCCACAGTGTTAGTAGATAAAGGAGTGCCCTGAACAAGTGAATTTTAAAAATATTTCCAGAACCCTGTGACACTTTAAGAATAACATAAATTAAACCGTTCTTCATTTTCTGGCATAAACTTTGTAACAAGTACTTCCACAATTGATGTCAAGAGTTTTCCCAGTACCAGTCCGTTGAAGATACTTCTTTTTCAACACTGCATGTTGTGATTCCACTCCATTTGTTGTGGTTATTTTCACATTGAAATGTTTTTTGCAAAAGCAGGAGACCCAGCGCTGTAATATACAAGAATTCCCCCTGTCGGAATTAAATGTCTCACCTACCGGAATTTATAAAATAATAGGTTTTTAGTCCCCCACCGGTCCCAGCCATATTTTCAATACTATAAGACTTTGAGATATCAAACTTGGTATGTGGATACATCTTGGGATAGCGATTTGTCGCGTACCACAAAAAGGTCACTGTGACCTTGAACTTGACCTGTGACCTCTGTCATAGAAGATGCTTGTCCGGACCGTATTTTCAATACTATAACACTTACAGATACCAAACTTGGTATGTGAATACATCTTGGAAAAGCGACGTGTCGCATACCAAATTAAGGTTGTTGTGACCTTGACCTGCGACCTAATGCTCGTCTTGACCGTATGTTCAATACTATAACACTTAGGGATACCAAACTTGGTATGTGAATACATCTTGGGATAGCAGTGTGTCGAGTATCAAAATAATGTCATTGTGACCTTGATCTAAGACCTCTGTCATAGACGGACGTTTTAACAGTTATAGTCTTAAGTGGCTAATTGAATGCAAAATTGATAGCCACATAAACCCAAATTAGCCACATAAATCCAAAATTGGACATGTTTTATGTGACTAATTGCATCTTAACCCTAATGACACAGAGTCCAAAGCACTAAGTGACTAGACACCTAAGTACCATTTCGTGTGCTTGGACACCGCACCACGGCATAAGCTCTGCTGATCTCTGATCAGTAGAGCTAAAAATGAATTACATTGTTTAAAGGTTCATGGATCATGAATCTACATCGCATCACTGGCAACGTTTTACTTACGTTGAAAGAAGGCTCATTCTACATCGCATCACTGGCAACGTTTTACTTACGTTGAAAGAAGGCTCATTTTAATTTAAAGATTTTTTGTGTGCTAATAATTAGGGCCCTTTTCATGTGCTAACAAGAGCATCAAGAATTGCAGGGCAATCCATAATCCCCCACCGGCCAAGACAAACATTTTCCAGACATTTTCTATGATAGAGGTCAAAGATCAAGGTCAAGGTCACAATGACCTTAGTTGCGCTAGACTGGGACTCTGCTCGCTTAAATTTATAGTAGTTTCGCCCAATAGTCGGTTCGTAATGGTATTTTATTTGCAAGTTAATGATATTTTAGATCGAACTTTGAGGATGAATATAGCGATTAAACCATGGAAAAAATATCGGCTTTGATTAAAAAATAAATTCAGATATATTGGCAAGTCGAAGAATAATTTAACACTCGTTGAATCTGGTTGAATATTAGCTGATTTTTGTAAACCAGTCTACGAGCCGAGGCTAAATGTTATTCGCGCGGACTGTCAAAATGTCAAAGCAAACAAGTATAAAATCGTTCTTAGCAAGTAAAAGTCAAGGGGGCGGAGATGAAAGGGTACAAGGCATGTTAGGGGACACGTACTGACAGGGCCTAGAGGGCCAAGAGCTAGAGTGGAGTCATCTTCAGACAGTGAATAGTCATTCAGCTGACTTCTTAACTAATAAGCACTGACTTTTCAAATGGACTGAAATAGGAAAAGCTTACTGTTAATTTTAGGTGACCATTTCAAACAGTGCAGACACTTTTCCTTAGCCTCGTCCGTCGGATGGGGACGTAAACCGGGCGGTCCCGTGTATCAGTCTATCCTCCGAGCACGTTAAAGAACCATAGGAATCTGTTCGATAATAAGAGTAGGGCAGGTTCCCGGATTCCTATGTATCCTTCCCCTCTCTCTGGGGCGCCTCTAAATTACCTGTACTGTGTTGATGAGCCGTTAAACAACATTCAATTCAGTTCAATTCTTCTTATTTTGGTATGCGACACACCACTCTCCCAAGATGTATTCACATACCAAGTTTGGTATCTCTTAAGTGTTATAGTATTGAAAATATGGTCCGGACTAACATTTTCTATGACAGAGGTCACAGGTCAAGGTCACAGTGACCTTATTTTGGTATGTGACATACCACTATCCCAAGATGTATCCACATACTAAGTTTGATATCTCTAAGTGTTATAGTATTGAAAATATGGTCCGGACAAGCATTTACCTTGACAGAGGTCACAGGTCAAGGTCACAATGACCTTATTTTGGTTTTGGTACGCGACACATCGCTATCCCAAGATGTATTCACATACCAAGTTTGTTATCTCTAAGTGTTATAGTATTGAAAATATGGTCCGGACAAGCATTTTCCGTACTTATTAAACAAGTTCTGTACTTATTAAACATCTATTTGGATTTCTAACCAAAACTTCAGGATTTGCTTTAAACTGTGCCAATGTTTACGTTTGCACATTTTCACTAGTAAATCGTTCACAAATGGTATTAACTTTGTCAGCGTTGCCATCAATTACCAAGTACTTAGCAGGCATGAGAACAGCAGTTATTATTATTATCCACTGAAAATCTGGCCGGGGGTCAAGGGGGCCTTGGCCCTCCGCAGGTCAACGGCAGTGCCTAGGCCCCCTGCAGGTGAAGGTCTGCACCCTTTTCTGCCTTTTCTGGGGGTTCAGTGGGGCAAAGCCCTCTGAACAAAAATTGATTTTAGAGCATTCTAAGATGCACTGGAATGCATTTCCTGGCAACATTTTGACATCTTATTTCAAAGATAATTTTAAATAAAATCACTGAAAACTGAAAATTATAATCTATATGACATAAACTTAGAAGAAATAGTAAAATAATATTTATTAGATTTCTGATAAATGACACTGTCATTTAGTAAACAATCTGAATAATGTTGTGTTACAGCCAAATGCTTAAATGAAATTGCAAAACCATGAATCTATTAATAAATATATTAATCATCTTTCAAATAACAAATAATGTACAAAAATGCAAATGGTGTAAACAGAATGAGATAACATGGAAGTATGGGTGGATCAGTAAGCACTGGAAATGGAAAACATCAGTAACATAACATTCATGCAATCTGATCTGGTCTCAATGTTATAAAACTTTTTTCAAATCTCAAACTCAGACTCAATTATTAATTCTCAACACAAGTAAGTTCAACAGCTACGTTTAATAGTTATAACAATTTCACGACATGTGCATGTAGTTTAGTCAGATAGCTTGGAAAGGTATATGAGAAAATGTATAACTTGGATTTTGCAAACAGCATAGATCAAGATCAGCAGGCTGATTTTGGTTTACACGGGATGCAAATGTGTACATTTTCTAATGCATGCATCCCATTTACAACGAATTTAATTCAAATTTTTTTTTTTGCAGCCAATGCAGACAATATTTCAATCTGTCTCTTCTTCTCCATTTTCTGAGTGTGGGCCTTCAGGGCCTCAGCTGACTGGGCATTTACTCCTGCTTTCACCGACTGCTTGCTTTCCAATTTCTCCTTTGACAGTTTTAGTTTTTCCTGTTTCTCCTCTTTCTGTCTTCTCTTCTCTTCCTTCTCTTCTTTGTATTTTGCAGCAGCCGATCTCATGTTGCGGCACATCAAACTGTCAATTGGATCAGTCACCACATCATCCCTGCTGAACATGGACACTGCCCCTGTTGGGTTTTGCCTAGAGCATATTTCACAGTCTGGATCGCACTATATGTCTCCACTTTCATTCTGCCCGATTTTGAATTTAACACATCACCCATCACACTGCAACTGCTTTCCACTTGAGGACAATGAAAGCAGCTCAATACTGCACACACTACCTTAGCCAGCATTGCATACTTTTTTCCGGCTATAATCATAGCCCACCATTTATCAATGCGTATTTGGTTGCCAGCTGCATCCAGTTGTGGCGGAATCGACTTGTCGATTTGGTACGCATTTACATCCATATAGAATGCGTCTTCATCTTCTTGCTTCAGTACATTGGGAAGAAACAATGGCAATGTGTTCAATAACCCACCCAGTTGTGACATGATTGCCCCTGGCTTCTGGGTCAATGCCAGAAACAGCCCTCAGCAGTTTGCTATCCAGCGGTAACTTGTGTTGTAGGTACTGAGCACATACTGTGTATGCTAACAACACTTGTTGCCAGAACACCTTTGTCACCTTGTCCCCCTTTCTGGCCTTTTGGACAAGTCTTTTGTTGGCTGCTCCAACAAACATATCCTTCCTTGGCAGCAACTGGTCAGTTGAAATGTTGACCGACTTCAGTTGTTTTCATGACATGTTGGTAATGAGCTTTGGCTTGATGAAGCAGGCCAGAAATCTGCTGAACAAATCTTATGCTTTTCCATTAGCTTGTGAACGAGCGGCTCCACAGACTCGAACAAGCAGACATAACCCTTCAGTAGCGGCAGTACAAAAGAGCAGAAGTTTATGATGAGCTGCGTCTTGGTATCCTGGTACAGTACGCGCTCAATGATCCGCTTTTTCCTCTCCTGCCCATCTGACGTTAACTTTTTCTGGCTCAGTCGCTTATGAATTTCGTGAATTTTCTTCCGAGCTTCTTTGCTAGTACCCTTCTTCTCATGATGTGAACAACGACAGCATGGTAGTCCACACGATCCTTGATTGGCAAGAAAGCATAGTAGAATACTTTGTAAGCATCCATCAGACGATTTGTACTGACAGCTACGTCGAAGCATGACAGCAATCTGTGTGAGATGAATCGCTCGGGCATTGTGAACTTTAGGTTCAGAAGTTCACAGACCTCCTCCAAATCAGACTGTAGATCAGTTGATCATTCGTAAAATCTGCAAACAGTCGTTACACCCAGAAATCAAACGGCACACAGAACTTCTTTGATGCATTGTGAATGTGATGGCAGGTGTCACCGTCAATGTCCAGGAGGAGGGGCGCCATTTCGTTTCGGATCCGCGTCTCCAACCCGGATTAACTGCCGCGCATCACACTACATGAATCCATCATTATGGAGATAAGGTTTGTCCACGGGAGGTCATGTGTAACAAATAAATATGTCGAGCATTTTGTCAATGTTTCAGCGTCAACTTTAATAACGTCGAGTGACGCAGGTGTTCAACCATGACCGACTCAACAATGGTGAATAGTAACACACCAACACAGCAAGAACATGGTGAAGATTTGTGCTGGTACTTTCATCGATGTTTAGTGAAAACGGGTACATTTTTAAAGTGTCCACCGTCAGTTCAATGTACGTCTTCGCCATACCAAACCTCATCTTGTAGGAGGCGGTGGTTCTGTCCATAGATAGGTGATTCAGGGCTTTTCGGTCCTTACTCAGGCCTTTGGTGAGACTGACCAGTACTGGCGCCATTGTGAAGGGAAGGGAGTGCTCTACCATCACACCCAAAACCATAGCCTGAAAATAAAAAATATTAATTATTAAAAAAATGTTAAAAGTTGTAGTCAGTAAAATATAAACACAGGACAGACTAACTCAAGCAATAGGTAATATAGATTTTTATTCCAAAAACAAGATATCTTCTAAACATTGGTAAATATCTTATATACTAAAAATGGATATATATAAGTAGTAGTAAGTAAACGTAAAAAAGTATGATAATGGACCTTTGGAAACGGCCGAGCACGAACCATACGAAATATTGCATTCTCGGTTTGATTGAGACTGTAAGTAGACATCTTATATACAAAAAAATATCTACTAAAGATGAGTAGAAATCTTATTTATACAATTTAAAAGAAATACCTACTAATTTGGGCATAGACCACCCCCCCCCCACCCCCCCCATTAGGAATTTTTTCAAGTTTCATGTTGGTGCATGGGAAATGATAGTGTTGGGCATGTAAGAGGAAGTAGGGTAGGACAGGTTATGGACATATTTCCCTTATACTAAATAAATCGTTCCCTGTCCTACAAGCACGATAGATTTGTATAGAAAAGTAAAAATGTACGTACCTCACTATTTGCTACCCGGTCACACAAAGGAACGAACTTCTTCGTTGATATGTCACTGTCCCCTTGGGCTGAAGTGGAGTAATTCGTCAACTTGATAGCCAGAAGTTTTAAATGTTTTTTTGACTTTTGAACACGGTCTTGAAGGGCAGCTGCTCCTCGACCGCCATAAGAATCTTTCATCGATAAAAATGTAATAATTTAAATTAACAGGAATGATGAAGAGAAAATGAGTATAATCATAGCGGCACTATCAAACATGAAATTTTTTGTTAATTTTAATATTTGTCTATTATACTTATGACAACATTACAATTGCAATATACTCAACTTGCCTTAATCCACGAACGGAAAAACTTCCCCAAATACCCTTCCCGGGACTCCCGGCACCAAGGGCGCCGCCAAATACACCCGCACAAGCAAGAGTCACACAGAGTTACGTCCTCTTTCCGCAAATAAGTCCTAAATTTAAGGAGGGGTGGGTAGTTAATGTTGTCGTAAGTATAATAGACAAATATTAAAATTAACAAAAATTTTCATATTGGTCTATAGATAGCTTACGACAACATTACAATTGCGATTTTAACACAATGAGCTGGGGTGGTACAATGTAACCTGTTATGAGTGCCCGAATATGTAAAGGGGATTTGAACAACTCTGAACAACAAGTAACAAAGCACGATCAAACCTGCTCTAATTACAAGAAATTAAAGCAGACGAGAGCATGAACCGAAGCAACTTACACTCACCATAGCGTAATCTGGGATCCTGACTGGCGATACAGCCAGTAGGAGGAGCCTCTAAAACTTCTTAGATGGGCAGATGAACGTTACAGGTGAATATGGCATCCTCATAAGTCCTTCAATTCGTTCAAGGACAATAAGTCCACCACCATCTAAAATCATAATCGGCAATTTCAAGCTAATCCATGGAACAGAAAATTTCTAGTATTACATAGATCATCTAAATAAGTATCGACCCCTTGATTTAATACTTACAATAACAGCTTCATAACTGAGCTGTAAATGTAACTATGAACACAAGATAACTGTGTGAAACATAGATAACTATAAACAATATAATATGTATAAACCAAACACATTTGGAACATAGTGGTATGAAGTGCTTACAAACCAAGATAAGTAAAATAAAAATTAAAACTGCAACTGATTTGTATGCCTAAAGTTACAGACTTGGGCAAGGCCGAGTCAGCTAACTGGTAGAGCAGCACAACCCCATGACTGACTGGGTAGTAAGAACTGGACCCAGTGAAAATAATTAAAGATAGAATCTAACAAATAATTTGTGAATTTTAAGAAAAATAAAGGCTCTGACTTGAGCAGCCTTATTGGAATTGAATTAGGTATATACCCAGACAAAACCAAACAGATTGTTACTGGAATATCTCTAGAAGGGGTTAACGAGATCCCTTTAGTAGCATGAGCCTGAAGATACTTTAGTTCCTAGAATGGGCTCACTAAATCTGAGCCACAAGGCTAAAAGAAAGATAGTCTAAAGGGTAGTCTATCTAAGATTAACCGAAAGGTTCAAAGGAGGGCCGGAGAACAGAAGTTAAACAGGAGGCCAAAAAGAGCCACTTTAACTTCTAAGTATTCTAAACTAAAGAAGGGAGTGATATAAGCTCAAAGTGGGGTCAAGAAAAACCCAACTCCGACTACGGTGGAAGTGTAAACTGCGTTACACTTATTCTGACCAGCTAAACCTCTGTGACCTCAAGAGTAACCCAGTAAAGGACCTCCTAGAGGTACAATTATGTGAGCAACTATTACAGAAACTGAAGTCTGAAGATGTAGTTTGAATCGACAAACGTGAGGTTGCATACTGATTTGGAATGAATCATAGTGGCAGAGGTAGACTGTAAATCCTGGTAACCCCGCTTAGGGGTTACCGCAGTGGTGAAGAAATCAAGATGGAAAGAAGTGCTGAGAAAAAAGGGGAGACCCTATTAAAATAATAATAACAGAATTTAATTATTTAGGGCAACACACCTAGTTAGTGAAAAACAACTTCCATGTGGCCCATAAGAACCAACTTTTAGGTTTACTAAGGCCAAACTGAGAGATCCTTAACCTGCATTTAGGGCAACTCTACGAAACTCCTAGACCACGGCAGAATGTCCCCTTGAATGTGGCTGTGTACGGGCATGCACCCCCCTTGTGTTCTGACCAAGGCAGAATGTCACCTTGAATGTGGCTGTGCACATGCATGCACCCCCAAATTTGTGTTCAAGTAAAAGATCTAGCCGAAAAGTAACTGTGTTTTCATACGAATGTGGCATATAGAACCAATAATTAAATAGATGCCAGATGTATCTCAAACTGCCTGAGGGAAAGACTTCAAAAAGAGAAGTCCGGCTCTTATGGCATAATTAATGTACGGATTAGAAGCCGGGCCTAAAAATAGTATAGCCTACATAATGTTAGGAACTTACTCATACTGATAGACCTACTCTCTAAACTGATAGAAAACAAGGAGAATGTATCCTGGTTCTAGCAATACTAAACAGGGGGGTATGAACAACAAATACGCCAACTATCATCAGTACTCTTAGGGCTAATGGAGAACGAACCCTGGCACTACAGCCCATTAACTGTATGACTGTATGGAGACGTGGGAGGGGTAAGGAATCTAGAATCTGGACAATGACCTTAGCTGCAAGAAAGGGAGTGTAATGTCCTGCAACCGCATCTAATAAGCTACACAAGGAACTCAACCCCAGAGGTAAGAGATGAATGACGAAGAACTCCATCAGACAAGGCTTAGTCAGAGGAACCGCGAACAAACCCACGTGGGGTTGAGGATAGCAGCTTTGAAGCCGATTACTCCGAACTACTGAAACTGCTTGGAGATCTAAGCGGTACAGAAGGAGATCGTAATCAACCCTAGGGTAATCCCAAAAACCCGCAGGTGTATAAGTGAGGAAACACGCATAATTCACTGCTAAGGCTCTGGTGAAAATAAGTTTCTTTCTCAGAAGAAATTTCCTATATTCACGACAAACCAAAAATAATTCTATTAATAATTTATTATGTACTCTCACCTTGATACTTAAGCAGCAAAACATAATGTGCTAAAACAGAGATGACAAAACGTCAACAGCGGCATTACGTCATTGTCGATATTTCACAAGAAACACAAACAATGAGATATAAGGTATATCATAATATCCACAATAAAACAAGATGCCAGTTGTCTTAGTGGCTGGTATGGGACACGAAAACCGGACTCCTCCATTACAGGGCGAAAGCTCTACCAACAGCTAACCGGGACACCATTATAAAACAGAGGTGAGTGGCAGTGATATCAAGTAAGAGACTAACCACTCAGCCACGGGAGTCCCCCATATCAACTTACCAGCAAAAGGAAGACTCAAACAGCAACTGCATGTGCAATTGTATAAAACAGCATCTGCCACTGTAAATAATTAATATAATTAATATAACCTACCTCAAAAAAGGTGGTGATATACATAGATATCATTAACTTTTCAAGTAAGAGGCCCACAGAGCAAAGTAGCCGGGTATTTGATAGTTACTAGTATACAATATTAGTAAAAGTATTCATATTAGCCAGGTAGAAAAGTCTAAGTAGCAGGGCGAATTACCTGCCTACCTCTTAATGACACCCCTTGATATAAATACTACCGGCGCTAAATAAAATAAATGCTCATATACCTGCAAGTCTGATGAGCATAACCCATAGACCCGCAATAATCATCTACTAAACCGTAACCAGGGCAGGAAACAGTTGCGGAGTTACTTGTCCTACATAAAAATATGAACAGCAACATGTATAAATATCAACATGGATAAATATAAAAGAATTATATCTGAATTCTATTAGTCCTGCCACAAACAGTACTCAACAAGGCGATAGGATAAGTTGAATTAGGTGTCCTGATAAAGGAAAATATATACATAAAGAAATAAACTGATTTACTTCTTTAAGACTGTGGCTACAATTAACGCTGAAATCTATGAACGCTATGGCGAAGGTCATGAATACTTACCATAATCATTAGACCATGACGCAGAAGCCGTAGTCACTAAAATCATCCTTGATCTAGGTCAATTCTTGCGACGGACCTCGACAGTAGGTACCGACTTCTAACGAGGTTACCTGCAAAACTAGTTCTGTAGTTAAGTCCATAAGGACAGAAAAGAACAAAAGTAATTCACTAAGAATCTTTAGTTAAAGACAGGTATCACACTCCTGTAGTGGGTATTAGTAAAACCACGAGAGGAGAATACTTTAAATTTAAATACTCTTAACGATTTTTAGTAAACGCAGAGTTATTCAAAAGATACGAAAGCATTCAATAAGGTTCTAAAATCGAGAACATAGGCAGACAATGCTTAAGAAGTGTTTACAAATGTTACAACTTGGAAAATAGGGTGATTCTGTTCGACAAAAGAATAAGTTCTATTTGAGGATGGAATACCTCCAGGCAGGCTATTAAATCAGAATCAGAGATAAGACTTTGATAATTTACCTTCTCTGATTGTAGATTTTCTGTCTAACCAGACGGCTACTAGATAACTTCACTCTTGGAATGGTTATCATTTCCTTCAGCCTGATAGAGCGCCCTATTAGTAGGAAGGTATGACTTCCGTATCAAAATAAAAAAGCCTATCCCATTCGAGAGCACCATCTAGGAAAGTATGATTTCCTAAAGAGGTCTCTGTCCTATTGTTGGTAAGTGTTTCTGACATAACACTGAAAAGGAAGAACAAGGAAAGTGTCACTTACACATTTTACTTGTATGTTAAAAGTATGTGTCAGAAGTGGGATCTGAACCCACGCCTACAGTCGTGGACCAGAACACTCGCTTGTGAAGGTATTACCTTGAGTCTGGCACCTTAGACCACTCGGTCATCCTGACAGCTAATCCATATATTTATCTAAATTGCTATCATATGATTTGATTTCCTGTTAGTTCATTGTCATGTTCACATTGTTATGAATATTACAATACAATATTCTATTCTATTCAATCTGTGATAATACAACACGTAAGAAAATATAATAACAGATAAATGTGACCCATGACAGAAATTTCCCCTTACATGCGAGTACCAACACAGAAACCCAAGTCCTCTTCCCATACCAGAGAAAGAAGTCGTATTTAGCTTTCCTCAAGACTACTAGTCTCGTTTTTATAATAGCAGAGACCTTCAGAAGAAACTACATGCTTCGTTAGCTAGCTCTAACCATAACACCGGTATTGAATACAGTAAGAATACCCTTTCGGCCCTGGGCCGTGCTTGAAAAGCATAAAATTCATCTGGGAAGAATTACCTGAGCTGTCTCTAGACAGGTGACGGTTGCTCCTAGACCGCCCTCTGTGTGTTGACTCTCTGAAAGGTGACCTGGAGGAGTGAATAGAATGTGTTCTGAGGACCTTCAGATTACCCATGAGGCAGAGAGTTTGGAGTCGGCGTGACCCCCGCACTACCTGGTGGCTTGGAGCAGGAGTGGGTGGGGTACGGGACTTTCTTTAGTGAGCGCGAGAGAGTCGATAGTCATTGACTGAGCTAAGCGGCTATTGAGCTCCGAAGGACGAGTAGCCTTCATTTAGGTTGTCTCCACTGCTTTCACCTGGAGCAGGTCTCGTCTATATTACATGTATGTGAGTTCCTGCCTGGATTGGGAGCCATACACCTCAGAAGGTCGATATGACGAGCAGTTCATGTTGGTTGGCATTCCCCAACCCAGGAAGTATCTGGCAAACAACCTTTAACTAGGAAGGGCTAGATACTAGATCACTTTGGAAGGGTAGCTCTGAGACACAGAAGGGCCAAGGGCCTTTTTCTGCGGGCCAGGTCTAGCCAACCGGTGACTGAAAACATATAAGAGAATAACAGCAGAAGGTGGTTTAAATGCACCAACTGTAATTATATAACAAACAAAACAAAAACCCAACAATATAAGAAGAAAAACTATTTACTGGCGTATTGACACGAGTAGGAAAGGTAACATATATATACTGCCGAAGCAAGTACTGCCTATGTTCCAGTGTCAAATTCAAACTCTTAATAGAAGTTAACAGCCATAATTCCGATAAAATTTACAAAGGTTGGTAAACCGGAATTAGATCGCATGTGTTTTTGTTTACGAAATGCGGTCTGAAATAACGGCGTAAAGAAACAAAAATAGGTGTAAGAAACACCAAGAACGGTTATAAACTCGTAAGAAAATAACATATGGGAAGTAAAATTAAAGTAATAAAACAATTAAAACCATTTGTTACGTGGAAAAAGAACAAATATTTTGAGACCGTCGATTTTTCGTCTTCTTACCGATGACGCCACGACGGAAAGAGGACGTAACTCTGTGTGACTCTTGCTTGTGCGGGTGTATTTGGCGGCGCCCTTGGTGCCGGGAGTCCCGGGAAGGGTATTTGGGGAAGTTTTTCCGTTCGTGGATTAAGGCAAGTTGAGTATATTGCAATTGTAATGTTGTCGTAAGCTATCTATAGACCAATCAAGATAACAGTACCCACGAAACCAGGTCAGTTTACATATTAAATAAATGATCTACAATTTACAGAAATAATTGTTTCCTAAAAGCGTCGCTTTAAATACTCATACAAATAGTTTATATGATTGTTTCTTATTTTGTAAAATTAACATTTCCTTATTATGTGCACAATGCACTGTGACTAATTACAATTCTCAAATTTAACAAAATGAGGTGTTTGAACTCGAGTAATCCTTGTGGAAAAGTAAAAAGAGTATTGGACTAACAGTTTACAAGTTTCATTTCATTTTTTCCGTATTTCTTTAAGTAAGCTTTACTTTAGGCCAAAAAAAAAACAACCTGTGTTTCCGGTGGCCCGACCGACCCTATTTTTAAGGGGCCGACCCTAAAACTTTTTATGAAAAAAAAAAAAAAATTTTTTTTTTTTTTTTTTTTGTTTATTTGTTCTGAACAATGATTTATCACCATATATCGAGGTAAACTTACATCACAGAGAAACTTTCAGCTGTATCATCAACTTGTATGGGGTTTATGTGATAAATACCTGTAGAATTTCACAATATCTTGCTCCAAAAAAAAAAAAAAGAAAAAAAAAAAAATGCCTACCTACCAACCCTATTTTTTCAGAGCATGCAATAGGAAACACACCTATTTTTTTTTTTGGCCTTACTAGGTTGGGTCACGTATTAACCTAAATACACAATTTTCTCTAAATGCCAATATCTGTTATCGTGTTATGTTTTCGATATTTTTTTTATGAATGTCTTCTGCGATTTCTCTACACTAAGTCTTCATTTATATATGGTGGCCAGCTTTAATATTGTATGAAGACCTCATATATTTCAGTAGAACTAGTTACCCGAGTAGAACCATCACATGACATGGAATAGTATCTTATAATATAAGTAGGTAATAAATAACAGTAACCTTTCCTCTGGTCAGGAGATATAGTCTCAATTTGCTCTTGCCCTGCGCCAAAGAGTTAGTGGTCCAGTGGTAGAGCGCCGAACTCCAGATCGAGAGGTCGTGGGTTCGATCCTCGCCGCGGCCACGTTATTTATCCTTGAGCAAGATAATTAATCCACATTGCTTAGTACTGGTTCTACCCAGGAAGCCATCGAGAGTGATTAATCTAAGTTGCAATAACTTGTTTCGCAATCGATGTAAAATAAATATGTTTAAACTAAAGAGTTAACCGTGAATGTGGATGGTGTAAGTGGCACTCCATCATAACTTCCAAGGGAACGGTCAAACCTGGAAAGCTTACCAAGAAAGCATCTTTCATGTGGGAAAAAAGTTTCTTGCAATGTATTGAGCACATCTAGGTATGTCAAGTTAGACTGGATTCTAATGCATCTTGGTCCCGACTCTGGATGGGATTTGGTGGCCTTGACTATCTTATATCGCAAATCCTTATAGCAGTAGTTCATCCAGCCTACATTAACTTTTAGAGCTTTTTGGTTCTACACTTGAATTAGAGCTTTTCTTTGACTGAAGAAGAAATAAATGCTGTTTATCAGATTGAAATCTATACAAGAGGGCCAAAATGGCCCCGAATCACTCAAACACTTGATGGTATTTGCAAAGATGAAACTAGAGGCACAAGACGCCCTGTATCGCACTACTGGCTGTATGGGGGCCCCAGCGGATGGTACCAAATATGAAAACTTATTACACATCTACACATCCTTAACAAGAAATACAACTACTGCTGATCTTTAATAAAAAATATGCCATATGCCCAAATTACTTTTGTGGCAGGTCATCAAAAGGTGCCAAGAGCCATCATTTTAACAATCGTTTTTACAATAAGATTTAAGAACTGTCTGCTAAATATATAAGGTGGTTATAGGTATGACTTGTCACTTGTGAATCAAAAAGAATACAAGTGAAAATATGTATTGGTTCATACAGGTTTTAAAACTCAACAAGTCCTGCGAGTAAATACACAACTATTTGAAAAAGAGACATCATTCACCATGCTTTTTATTTGTTGATTTTTGCTCTACTGATCAGAGATCAGCAGAGCTTATGTCGTGGTGCGGTGTCCGTCGTCCGTCCGTTTGTCTGTCCGTCAACTTTTTTTGTAGCGACTACTCCTCTGAAACTACTGAATGGGTTTTCATGAAACTTTACAGAAATGTTGCCCATGAAGTCTAGTTGATCCAAGAAAAAATTCATGTTGATGTGAAATCCAGGATGACCGCCAAATCTAAAAATAGATTTAAAAAAAACAAGTTTGTAGCGACTACTTCTTGAAAACTATAAGTGATATTGATATGCGTCTTTTCCTAAAATGATCAGTATGACATGATGTTGATCCTTGAAGAAAATGGTTTTGATTTGATGTTAAACATGGTTGTCAGCAGCCATCTTTGTTTACATATAGTTATCTAGTAAAAACTTGTTGCGACTACTCCTCTGCAACTACTTGACAGAGTTTCTTGAAACTTCACAGGAATGTTGCTCTTGATGTCTTATTGATCCTAGCAAAATTTCAGGTCGGCCAGAAATTCAAGATGGCCACCATGGCTAAAAACAGATTTTCAAAGAAATATTTTAAAGCGAATACTTCTTGAAAACTATAAGTGATATTGATATGTGTCTTTTTCTAAAATTATCAGTATGACATTATGTTGGTTCTTGTCAAAAATTATTTTGATTTGACATTAAACATGGCCATCTTTGTTTACATATAGTTATATAATGAAAACTTGTAGCGACTACTCCTCTGAAACTACTTGACGGATTTTCATGAAACTTCACAGGAATGCTGATCTAGCTATCAAAAACCTATCAGTTGAGCTTCAAGGTCTTTGACCTTTTGTTTTGTACATATTATTTCCCATATGTTTGTCACAAGTTTCAAAATAACTGTAAAATTTAGCAAAGGGTCAGACGGTTATGTTGACACAGAGACAAGTTTTTCTTGCAATAAACAAACATGGAAGCAAAGCACAAAGGTTCTTTAAAATGAATTTATGCACATTCAGTTTCTACAGCAAGGTCTGAACCTGCTCTGTGTTTAACTTCCACATTTGTTACATCAAAAAAAAGTTTTTGATTTAGTCATCGTCATTCGTCATCGTCATTCATCATCATGGATTTAGTTTCAAGGAACTTGTCCATAAGATTTTTTGAGACAGTAACTTTATGAACTTCTCCTTTGGTTATTTATAAGTTTACAAACTCTTGTTTTCATGGCATTCTTCTTCTTCTGCCTGGCAAAACACCCACCACAGGCAAGCTTTTCTTCCGGGTTGTTTGAATCGGTTTACAATGCTTTGTAGCATTGCAAGCATTTGAAGGAGGTTGTAGTGTTTGCCGCCACAATGGATCCACTGATTGTTAACAACGCTTCTTGTTCTGATGCTTTGTATTCCACCTGCATATCTGTGATTTGAATGATTCGTATCGAAGATGTAGTTGACATTTGAAGATTGTTGTCAAAATACTGTGAGCATAAGTTGGTGAATTTGTAACATTCGCCTTCCTCGATCAGTTGTATTTTTGTTCCCCACAGAGGTAATTTTTGCTGCCAGTGTGGTCAGCTAATACAACATTTTGCAGCTGTCTTTGTCTATACTTAGTCATCAAGGATTGTGTGACTTCCAGACTGACAATTTTAGCTGTCAAGTTGCGCTGGAAAATATATAGTTTTTTAAATTAAAATATATTTATAAACATTAAAATAGTTTATGCTTAAGTTATATACAGTATTTACCAGCTGAACAAAAAAATGCTGGCAGTTTGTACTACTAATATACTGTGTCAAGTCAGGGTGAAAATTTAAGTTTTTTACCCACTTGCTTTTTTTGCAAGTGCAAATATTTTCAACCCGCAAAAAAGAGAAAAAATCAAGAACGCTTCATACATGTGATACTTTCAGGACCTCAATCTGGGAGTTTAGTGAGTTTTTAAGGGAGATTCATGCAAAAATCTGTGAGTTTTTTTTGCTGGCTATTTTTAGCGTGCGAGCGGCATTTTTTACCCAAATTCCATAAACGAATACATAAAAATACACTTTTAAACAAGTTTCTTCATTGATGTCAGGGGAGATAACAAGAATGAATAAAAACAATTTTTAAACAATATGTTATTTAATAACCAATGATAAACATGTAAGGTCATCTAACACTATAAATATAAGTGTCATCTCTTGAACACACTCACAGCCCTAACTTTAACACAGTGAACTTCCACTAACTGTCCTAACTGTCCTAAACTTAGTTGCACACACCCTTACACTTCCTCACAAGTTCATGGCTTGGTCTATACTCATAGCATAAGGCTGAATTGTTTATTTTCACACTGAGGAGGTTGTGAACAGAGGTTGCACTGAGGTTGCCACGGCTGTCTGATTGGATCTTCCTCAGCATGCTGAAGCTTCTCTCTTCATCTGCGTGCGAGTGAGCTATGCTGAGGCAAGAGATGGCCACCTCAGACAATACTGCATACTGCAACTTTCCAGTGGGCAGCTTCCTCATGGACATATCAACCCAGAAGGAGTCCCAACTGCAATGGTGTCCTCATCATGTTGGTTGTCAGCATCCATGTAGTCGACCTGTGTGACATCTGACTTCCCAGCATTGACTTGGGTCTTCACCAGTTTTCCCATCAGTCTTCGAAGGAGTTGGTACATCTCGCTGTGCAGGTGACCAATCATAGCTGTACCAGCCTGGAATGTTGTGTTGAACTCATTCAGCACTGGGAGGATGTACTGTAGGAAGTAGTAGTACAGATGCATTTCATGGTTAACAAGTCGATCTTTACATCTCTGGACACGTCCTGCCTTGTCACTTTCTTCATGGCTGTCACAGTAACTCTTCAGGGCTGGCCATTGCTGGAGAAAGCGGCTGATGCAGCTCTGTAGACTAAACCAGCGGGTGCTACGGTGCTTCACGATCTTGTAGCTTTCTGTGTCAGTGAAATCCAGGAATTCCTTGTACTGCTCCTTGCGCTTGGCACTGTGAAAGAAGTGGAAGTACACGTCAATCAGCAGGTCTTCAATCGCGAGAGGCAATGATTTGATCCCATCCAGTTATTGTTTTCTTTTATAAAAAGAAAATATATCAAGATCAAGATACATGATTACTTATGGTCATATAGAGCGGGCCTCATGGAAGATTGAATTATTTGAAAGGTTTCAAGAAAACGTGACAATATGTTTATATATTAGACTTACAATATCTGGTTGAAGCAGTCAAACAGGTTCTGCCCAGTGCCAATGTTGCAGGTGGGTAATCCAAGGAACTTCAGAGTCACCTTCTTGATGTTGTGATCAAAGATGCATATCAGCACTGTCATGGACTTGTTGTCACCTTGATCGTGATCAAAGATGCGTATCAGCACTGTCATGGACTTGTTGTCACCTTGATCGTTAGACTCGTCAATCGTTATTGACAACTTTCTCTTTCTGACACATAGCTGTTACATCGTTGTCAAACTGAGGGGCGAGGGCTTAGTTTAGAATGTTGGTCGTCTTTGTTCAAATACAACTGAATTTCTTGGCGATCTTAGAGTCCTGAAACATTACTTTCACAAGGGATGTAAAATGATCTGCCACCATAAATGGCAAGTTGTGTTCAACAACAAAATTTGTGAATAATAATTCTGCACGCGATACAGCATCAATTTCAGATTGCCCGAACATGTCAGAGACTTTCTTGTTGAATTTAGTTGATCCAATGTTACTTAAATGTTTCTCACCCTTCGAATGCTGAACAATGTCATAACGACCACTATGCCCTATATTCACCTCAACTCTGCAACTTGTACAATACGCAAAATTAACACTTTTTGAACTTTTACTAATCCACGGAAAATCTGCTATCCAACTTGAATTGAACTTTGTCATATACTTCCTCGTCTTGTTAGAATGGGGCGATGCCTCAGCATCAGTAGATAACGGACGCTTAGACGTAATCACACGTTATGATATTGAGTTGAAACTTACCTTGAATATATAGCTCTAAAATAATTAGTAATTAATAAAAAGTAGCGAGTTATATCAATTATCCTATTTATAAATAAGTACATTCCAGAAATAAAGACACAAAACAAAGAACATTTCCAACTTTTATTTTTGTCAAAGACAATGTACAAACATATGGAACAAAAGCAACCAACATCAATCAAACCTTTTTTTTAAAAGTAAAATCTGAAATCAAACACACAAACATCGATCTAAAGCAACGCAAGTCAATCACGTCAATCACGGAACTCCTTTTGAAGTAAAATCTTTATAAAATTCATTAATTGTTTTAATGAAATACTTACTCCCCAAATTCACGCCGAAAAAGTCTACTTTCGTTTTCGCTATCTGATAATTACTGCGTCACCTTTAACAAACATTCATTTTCCACTTCTAAATAAATGACACTGTCAATTTGTTCCAAATCATATCAATTTAATTACAGACATCATTAAAGACTTCATAAGTGTGCTGCTAATCCTTTGATAAGATCAATTAAGCCAATAAACTGTTCGCTTTCCCCCCAGGCTATTGATCCAGGTCAAATCCAGGTATGTCACTTGACGCGAGCCGCGAGACAACATCAGCAAACATACACGAAACAAAGGAAATGGACCGATGATTTTCAAAAAAATCGATTTTAGCAATTTTACGGGAGTTTTTCACACATTTCCATGGGGCCGGGAGGAGGGTTAGAATTCCGTGAGATTTCTTCTCACACCGTGAGGTATCACGTATGGTGCTTATTTATATTTATGCCTCGATACTTCGCGTCGAAACTGGGAGTTTGCAGTGTCAATATAACAAAGGTAACGGGTGCATCTTTTTTTGAGTTGAAGTCATATTTGTCTGTAAGTATTTTGAAAGTATAGAGAGAATGGAAGCAATGCAATTTAACTTTAATTTTGGATGTTGGATATTTTCCCGGGCAACGTTGCAGTTTATAAACATCGCCAAATTATGCGACATGGGATAACAAATATATAATTACTGTCATGGCTAGCGTCTTAATTGAGGTGATTGTCGCATCGTTTCCAGTGGTCATCGTTGGATTTATTTCAAAAAAGAGTATGATAATGGACCTTTGGAAACGGCCGAGCACGACACATACGAAATATTGCAGTCTCGGTTTGATTGAGACTGTTCATGAGCGGTAGTGAAATATGCTAGCTACCGCTTACGCCCTCTAGCCCCGGGTTGAGCAGAACTCAATATTAATAAAATCAACAGCACAAAATTTTAACCATCCCGAAGATGGCATGTATATGGCGGTGGACATGGAGTGTATTGCTTCTCAATGTCGTACGGCGTATGGTCCCAGTATCTAATAAAATTAAATGCCCCGAAGAGCGAAGTCTAGGCGTTTAGGTGACACTTCTATGGAACTGTATTGTGCAATCACAATCTCTTTCTTTCCCATTTTCGGTGTTATTTTGGCATTTTTGATTATTACCGGTGACCATTGAATGGGCTGTAGAAAAGTTGTCAATTTTTTCAGGTGAAAAGCTGACAAATCTGAACATATATATATATATATGTATAATTTAGTATAAAGATTAACTGTGCAATGAAATGACTTCATATAATAAGCAATTTAGCTGATAAATATAGTTGTTCTCTTGCAATTAGTCGTGTAGATGTTTACGTGTCAAATTGTTATTTCTGTTTTCTCTTTATTTGCTATTATTTCCACAATTTTGTCTTTTTTTGCAATGTAAACAAATGAGTACTTCCATTAGATGACAATGTGAAGGTCAGGCCTGGAATTCACCAACCATTCTTCAAACTATTCTTAGACTTGAGCACAAGTACTGAAATTTCGTTCACAAATATTTCCATGACCTTCAAAGATAAACAATTGTAAGAAGTTGCTATTAATTAGTATGCATCATATATACATAGCAACTTGCTATGAACATTTATTCTGTAAATTTCTAGAAATATTTGTGATTGAAATTTGCATACTTGGGCTTAAGTCTAAGAATATTCTCAAGAATGGTTGGTGATTTCAAGGCCAGATTTGACCAATTCTGAAAACTAAGCAAGAGATGTTTGTAAAACATATACCAGTATGCCATCCTTCACCGAGCATGACACAAACATTCTTGCCAAGGTTCGAGTTTGTAGTGCCAGCTGTTCTCGAGTTATTGCAAAGACAAGCAGTTTTTAGTGTTTTTTTACAAGTTTTGTTAGCATGGCAACTACTTTTCTGAAGCAAATCTATAAACATTCTTGTTAAGTTTCGAGTTTGTAGTGTCAGCTCTTCTTGTGTTAGTGCCAAAAAGAGCAGAAGTGGTTTTTAATATTGCAGTCGCCCCTTTAAAAGCCTTGGGTGCTTAAAAAATTCAGAAAAAAAGGAGGCGGTTGTTAGGACAACTTTGGATAAATGGTTAATTCGTTCAGCTTGAAGCTGTACAACACTACATACATGAAAGTACTTATTATTTCATAAATCATATTAATGGTACCGTATTACTATTGAAATAGGGGGCGGTTAATGAATTTTAGACGGAAAAACATGTAGGGGGCGCTTATATGAGCAGGGTTGCATAGAAGGCGAATACGGTATGTTTTGTTACCATGGCAAGCACATTCTTATGCGAATCTACTGAAAGGGGTAGGTGCACAACTAGACCATGACACAAACATTCCTTCCAAGTTTCGAGTTTGTAGTGGCAACTCACTGCCAGTTCTTCAGGTACTGCGAAGACAATATCATGGGATGGACCGGGACCGACCGACAGCACTTAAAAGGTGCGTAATTTGACATCCCAAACTCTCGGTTGGTATATTCCTATATTGCTTACATGGCATCATGTATGGGTTTTGCATCCGTAGTATGTGTGCAAGGTAGTGAGGTAATAAATCGAATGTAACTGTACATCATTTACTTGCGCATCTTTTTTACTATATTATCGATTATGAAAGCTTATAATCAATCATTGAAGACATCAATTAGAATTATTTTGCAGATTAAAATTAAATAACAATGACACAAGGAACAAGACAGGAAATAATACATTATTGGAAATTATACTGTGTTCTAAGTGTGAAACTGTATTAACATGCACATGGTATACTTCATATTGAATAACCGATTATATCCGATGCTTCAACTGTTTGTAACCAATGATCGGATGTCAATTTCCATTGATCGCTTATTACTAGTGGAACGTATCTTCATCTTTATTTTTTGGCTGTCTTGCGATCATAATTATGGCTCCCCCACACAAAGTGTGGTAGGGGAGCCATATTGATTTTGTACTTTCTCTCTGTCTGTTTCTCTGTAGGTCTGTCTGTAGGTCTGTCTGTGTCACAAACGATGTCCGATCAATAACTAGAGAATGGTTGGACCTAGGGTCCTCAAACTTGAAAGGATGGTTGGTCATGACAAGTAGATGACCCCTATTGATTTTGGGGTCACTAGGTCAAAGGTCAATGTTGCGGTGACATTGACTATCAAAACGATGTCCGATCAATAACTACAGAATGGTTGGACCTAGGGTCCTCAAACTTGGAAGGATGGTTGGTCATGACAAGTAGATGACCCCTATTGATTTTGGGGTCACTAGGTCAAAGGTCAATGTTGCGGTGACATTGACTATCAAAACGATGTCAGATCAATAACTACAGAATGGTTGGACCTAGGGTCCTCAAACTTGGAAGGATGGTTGGTCATGACAAGTAGATGACCCCTATTGGGTCACTAGGTCAAAGGTCAATGTTGCGGTGACATTGACTATCAAAACGATGTCCGATCAATAACTACAGAATGGTTTGACCTAGGGTCCTCAAACTTGGAAGGATGGTTGGTCATGACAAGTAGATGACCCCTATTGATTTTGGGGTCACTAGGTCAAAGGTCAATGTTGCGGTGGCATTGACTATCAAAACGATGTCCGATCAATAACTACAGAATGGTTGGACCTAGGGTCCTCAAACTTGGAAGGATGGCTGGTCATGACAAGTAGATGACCCCTATTGATTTTGGGGTCACTAGGTCAAAGGTCAATGTTGCGGTGGCATTGACTATCAAAACGATGTCCGATCAATAACTACAGAATGGTTGGACCTAGGGTCCTCAAACTTGGAAGGATGGTTGGTCATGACAAGTAGATGACCCCTATTGGGTCACTAGGTCAAAGGTCAATGTTGCGGTGACATTGACTATCAAAACGATGTCCGATCAATAACTACAGAATGGTTAGACCTAGGGTCCTCAAACTTGGAAGGATGGTTGGTCATGACAAGTAGATGACCCCTATTGATTTTGGGGTCACTAGGTCAAAGGTCAATGTTGCGGTGGCATTGACTATCAAAACGATGTCCGATCAATAACTACAGAATGGTTGGACCTAGGGTCCTCAAACTTGGAAGGATGGCTGGTCATGACAAGTAGATGACCCCTATTGATTTTGGGGTCACTAGGTCAAAGGTCAATGTTGCGGTGGCATTGACTATCAAAACGATGTCCGATCAATAACTACAGAATGGTTGGACCTAGGGTCCTCAAACTTGGAAGGATGGCTGGTCATGACAAGTAGATGACCCCTATTGATTTTGGGGTCACTAGGTCAAAGGTCAATGTTGCGGTGGCATTGACTATCAAAACGATGTCCGATCAATAACTACAGAACGGTTGGACCTAGGGTCCTCAAACTTGGAAGGATGGCTGGTCATGACAAGTAGATGACCCCTATTGATTTTGGGGTCACTAGGTCAAAGGTCAAGGTTGCAGTGACATTGACTATCAAAACGATGTCCGATCAATAACTAGAGAACGGTTGGACCTAGGGTCCTCAAACTTGGAAGGATGGTTGGTCATGACAAGTAGATGACCCCTATTGATTTTAGGGTCACTAGGTCAAAGGTCAAGGCCGTAGGTCTGTCTGTGTCACAAACGATGTCCGATCAATAACTAGAGAACGGTTGGACCTACGGTCCACAAACTTGGAAGGGTGGTTGGTCATGACAAGTAGATGACCCCTATTGATTTTGGGGTCACTAGGTCAAAGGTCAAGGCCGTAGGTCTGTCTGTGTCACAAACGATGTCCGATCAATAACTAGAGAATGGTTGGACCTACGGTCCTTGAACTTGGAAGGATGGTTGGTCATGACATGTAGATGACCCCTATTGATTTTGGGGTCACTAGGTCAAAGGTCAAGGTCGCAGTGACCTTGACTATCAAAACGATGTCCGATCAATATCTAGAGAACGGTTGGACCTAGGGTCCTCAAACTTGGAACAACGGTTAGTCATGACAAGTAGAGGGGTCACTAGGTCAAAGGTCAAGGTCGTGGTGACCTTGACTATTAATACGATGTCCGATCAATAACTAGAGAACGGTTGGACCTAGGGTCCTCAAACTTGGAAGGATGGTTGGTCATGACAAGTAGATGACCCCTATTGATTTTGGTGTCAAAGGTCAATGTTGCGGTGAAACGATGTCCAATCAATAACTAGAGAATGGTTGGACCTAGGGTCCTCAAACTTGGAAGGATGGTTGGGGTCACTAGGTCAAAGGTCAAGGTTGCGGTGAAACTATGTCCGATCAATAACTAGAGAATGGTTGGACCTAGGGTCCTCAAACTTGGAAGGATGGTTGGTCATGACCAGTTGATGACCCCTATTTTTTTTTATTTTTTTTTAATTTAGATTTTTTTTTTTTTTTTTTTAATTTTTTTTTTTAAATATTTTTTTATTTTAATTTTTTGTTTAATTTTATTTTTATTAATTTTCTTTTATTTTTTATTTTTTATTTATTTTTTAATTTTTTTTTTTTTTAATTTTTGCATAAGAAGTTTTAGGGTCGGCCCTTTAAAAAAATAGGGTCGGTCGGGTTACTTGAACCACACATATTTTTTTATGTGGCCTTACTGATACAGATAGTACATACAGTCACAGGGATATTGAATATCAAAACGATCTCAGATCAATAAAGAACAGTTGGACCTAGAGTCGTCAATTATGTCTGTTCGGGCGAGTGGGGGAGCCATACGTTTTTGTCCCATGGACAATAACAATTTCTAGTTTAGTTCAGTTGAATAGCTGGTTAGGCAGTTTTTCTTTCCATGGAATGGGTATGTACTTTCTTGTACCAGAACGTTTTTCTTTTACCCTTAAATGGCATAATGGTTTCCACAAATGACGCAAAAATGACACAGTTTTTTCGTTCAATTGAAAACATTACCTGTGTATTTCATCTTTGGTTTGTAGGTAGCCGTCAAAATACTTGACATCGGATGGAGAAGCTTTAATTTTTGATACTTCTAAAAAAAAAAAAAAATTTGAACCATGTGGGAAACCTTCTTCTTAATAGTTTCCCAATGTCTGCGTTTTAAATCATTTCTGCATGCTTTACTGCTTGCAATTGCTTGGAGGCAATCATTCATTCCAGGACAGGTTTTGTTGGTCTTCAGGTCTAGGTAGTCTTCGAAGTAGGTATTTATCTCCTCTATTTCATTCTTTGTCCAAGGAACTCTTATCACTAAAATAATATAAATGTATGTACACACTATAATAAAGATCTAGGGCTTTCACTGAATGTGATGCAATCAAGGTCCCTGTTAAAAAAATACATTTATGTTATGTTTCTCTAAATTATGCCTAGTAATTTTGTATCTTGGCAAACATGATTTTCATACAATATATACATAATTATATAGTTTTTTGTCGTGTTTAATTATTCAGCATTTGACGCCTAACGTGGACTAGAATGTCACCGTTTGGGTTCTACCTCTTATATAGTACCCTGGGTTCGATATATATCGGAACAGAGATGGTTTTCAATATAGTGTTTATTCTATTCTCATAGATCAATGCGTCAAACAACGCCAAACTCCATCAGGGTAAGCATATAGGCAAATATATGTCAACACATGTCAACAACACAGATTATGTTTTACACAGACAATGTCCTTGTAGTCCCATTTGTTTAAACATCTAGTATAAGCATTTACAAAGTCACATATTTAATGCAAAGGTGACACATCTTATAACAAACAATACTAATTAAATAGAAATACCGGCGAATATATAAATATTACAATATAAATATTACAATAAATATTTATCTTCGAGTACAAAGTACAACAACGTGTAACTATTGAAGCCTCGGCAAAATGCACCATTATTATGTTAGTAAAAGATGGTCAAAGGGAGACTATAAACATAAACCATTACTTATAAGGACTCGATGTTAAGGATTTATTTGATATATTGTGGCGTAAGGAACAACATACAATTGTCTTTTGTAAATATATTTATTTCGACCCACATCGAAAACATGGCATAACGAAGGACTTATTGAGCCGGTCACATAAATACCATGAGGGGTGCATAATCTTTTTATTAGAAAGCAAGATAAAAGTGTATTTTGTTGTATAATTACTTGGTTATTCACATGTGCCATGAACCTTTCTTTTACTATATGAGTTCATCGACTCAAAACCAAAGCATGAGTGAATGAACACTGGACCATATCGACGACAGTTCTCAACATATGCATATTCATGGTTAGAGATGTTTCACCTGGAACATAAAGAATCACTTTTCATTTAACAAATTAACAGCATTAAGTTGATATGTACTGTTCAATCAACAATTTATTTAGAGTAGGCATTCGTTGATTTACATATATAGTTTATATTATTACCACATCATCCCTTATTTTTTAATAGTTTTAACTTTATATATTTACATTAATTTTTAGCTCGACTGATCAGAGATCAGCAGAGCTTATGCCGTGGTGCATCGTCTGTCTGTCCATCCATCCATCCATCTATCCATCCATCCGTCTGTCTCTCCGTAAAGTTTTATTTGTAGCGACTACTCCTCTGAAACTGGATGGATATTCATGAAACTTTACAGAAATGTTGCCCATGAAGTCTAGTTGATCCTAGCAAAAATTCATGTTGATTTGAAATCCAAGATGGCCGCCAAAGCTAAAAATAGAGTTTTAAAATACAAGTTTGTAGCGACTACTTCTTGAAAACTATAAGTGATATTAATATGGGACTTTTTCTAAAATGATCAGCATGACATGATGTTGATCCTTGTCAAAAATCGTTTTGATTCAACGTTAAACATGGCTGCCAGCGGCCATCTTTGTTTACATAGTTATATAGTAAAAACTTGTAGCGACTACTCCTCTGAAACTACTTGACGGATTGTCATAAAACTTTACAGGAATGTTGCTCTTGATGTCTAATTGATCCTAGCAAAATTTCAGATCTGCCAGAAATTCAAGATGGCCGTCATAGCTAAAAATAGATTTTCAAAAAAATAAGTTCGTAGCGACTACTTCTTGAAAACTATAAAGAGATATTGATATGGGACTTTTTCTAAAATGATCAGCATGACATGATGTTGATCCTCGTGGAAAATTATTTTGATTCGACGTTAAACATGGCTGCCAGTGGCTATCTTTGGTTACATAGAGTTATATAGTAAAAACTTGTAGCGACTACTCCTCTGAAACTGCTTGACGGATGTTCATGAAACTTCACAGGAATGTTGCTCTTGATGTCTAGTTGATCCTAGCAAAATTTCAGGTCGGCCGGAAATTCAGGATGGCCGCAACAGCTAAAAATAGATTTAAAATAAATAAGTTTGTAGCCCCTACTTCTTCGAAACTATAAGAGATATTGATATGGGACTTTTTCTAAAATGATCAGTATGACATGATGTTGGTCCTTGTCGAAAATCGTTTTGATTTGACGTTAAACATGGCTACCAGCAGCCATCTTTGTTTACATAGAGTTATATAATGAAAACTTGTAGCGACTACTCCTCTGAAACAACTTGACGGATTTTCATGAAACTCCACAGGAATGTTGCTCTTAATGTCTAATTGATCCTAGCAAAATTTCAGGTCGGCCGGAAATTCAAGATGGCCGCCACAGTTAAAAACAGATTTTCAAAAAACAAGTCTGTAGCGACTACTTCCTGAAATCAAAATCAATCAGTAGAGCTTCAAGGTCATTGACCTCTTGTTAAAAACAAGTTTGTAGCGACTACTTCTTGAAAACTATAAGTGATATTGATATGGGACTTTTTCTGAAATGATCAGCATGACCAGATGTTGATCCTTGTCGAAAATTATTTTGATTCGACATTAAACATGGCTGCCAGTGGCCATCTTTGTTTACCTAGAGTTATATAGTAAAAACTTCAACTTGTAGCGACTACTCCTCTGAAACTACTTGACAGTTTTTAGCTCTACTGGCCAAGGGCCAGCAGAGCTTATGGGATGGTGTGTTGTCCGTCTTCCGTCGTCCGACGTCCGTCATCCGTTAACTTTTCTTCAAACGACTTCTCCTCAGAAACCGCTTGGCTAATTTTGACCAAACTTCACATTGATGATCCTTAGATGAATGCTTTTTAGATTTGTTAAAATTAGGTCAGCGCTACATCCAAGATGGCTGCCATTACCATATATGGTCGAAACCTTAAAAAATCTTCTTCTCCAGAACCGCTGGACAGATTTCAACAGTTTTTCTTTTAAAATGATCGCCAAGGCCTAGGCTATCAAGATTGTTCAAATAAAGTCCCCGGGGTCAAAAATGGCCGTGCCCCGGGGGTCCAAAGTTTGTATATTGAGATTTAACTTTAAAAAATCTTCTTTTCTGAAACCACAAGGCACAGAGCTCTCATGTATTACATGTAGCATCAGCTTATGGTCCTCTACTAAGTTTGTTCAAATGGTGACCCTGGGGTCAAATTTGTCCCCGCCCTGGGGGTCACAGTTTTACATAGACTTATATAGGATTTTTTTTTTTAAATCTTCTTCTCAGAAACTACAACAGCCAGAGGTTTGATATTTTGCATTTACTATAAGCTTATGGTCTTTTACCAAGTTTGTTAAAAATGATGACCCTCGGGTCACATTTGGCCCCGCCCCAAGGGTCACATGTTTTACATAGACATGTATAGGGAAAAACTTAAAAAATCTTCTTCTCTGAAACTGTAAGAGCCAGAGGTTTAATATTTTGCATTTGCTATAAGCTTGTGGTCCTCTACCAAGTTTGTTCAAATGGTGACCCAGGGGTCACATTTGGCCCCACCCCGGGGGTCACAGTTTTACATAGGCTTGTATAGGGAAAAACTGAAAAAAATCTTCTTCTCTGGAACCACATGGCACAGAGCTCTCATGTATTACATGTAGCATCAGCTTATGGTCCTCTACTAAGTTTGTTCAAATGGGGATCCTGGGGTCAAATTTGTCCCCGCCCCGAGGGTCACAGTTTTACGTAGACTTATATAGGATTTTTTTATAAAAAATCTTCTTCTCGGAAACTTCAAGAGCCAGAGGTTTGATATTTTACATTTATTATAAGCTTATGGTCCTTTACCAACTTTGTTCAAATGGTGACCCTGGGGTCACATTTGGCCCCGCCCCAAGAGTAACATGTTTTACATAGACATGTATAGGAAAAAAGACTTAAAAAATCTTCTCGGAAACTGAAAGAGCCAGAGGTCTAATATTTTGCTGTTGCTATAAGCTTATGGTCCTTTACCAATTTTGTTCAAATGGTGACACAAATGGGGTCACATCTGGCACCGCCCCGCGGGGGTCACAGTTGTACATCAATGCTTGTTTTAATTTTTTTTAATTTCTTTACTTTTTAATTTTTTTATTATTTTTTTTTATTTATTTTTTTTTTATTTTTTTATTTTTTATTTTTATTTTTTTATTAACTTGGAAAACCAGCCAGATCAGACCCAGTAATGGCGGGGTTATGGCTATATTTTGCCTCTTTAAAACGATAGTCACTTGCTTCATTGATGTCATAAGAGCCATATTAGCCAGTAAAGCGTCCACAGGCCCTCTTGGGCCTCTTGTTATGAAACTTCACAGAAATGCTGACCTAGCTATCAAAATCTATCATTAGGAATGCTGACCTAGCTATCAAAATCTATCAGTAGAGCTTCAAGGTCATTGACCTCTTGTAAATTAATACTTCATTCCTTCATCTTTCATTAGTTTTTCTGCACAATATGACCTGTTTATGTGTCGACGTGCCGTAAAACACCATTCATTCATTCATTCATTAGAGTAGTAAAACTCAGACTTATTCTGTTATTAACTGCTGACACATTATCTTCACATTCTCACCCAGTTATTTCTACAGCAATGACCACCATATAATTATAGTTTAACGTGTTGAAAGTGGCTTTCAGCTCATAACCATTTTATTATGGCATCATGATGCAATATTCCTGATTTATAAATATGTCACAATATAAGGTAAAGTTTATTAGAATTTTTTACCATATATTTCTGGAAGAACAGCACAAAAGACTACCGACATTTGTTCTGCACAGTCAATCTCCTCCAGCGACAATGATTGTTTACTCAGTATTGCCATTGCAGAGACAAAGAGAAGATATTGCACAAACACTATTGCCATTGCAGAGACAAAGAGAAGATATTGCACAAACACTATTGCCATTGCAGAGACAAAGAGAAGATATTGCACAAACACGGAAGATTTCAGTATGCCCATCAAAATGGGCACTGAGAAGTGAATTAACCACTCTCTACATTCAGTTGCTGCAATTGATAAACAAATGAAAAATTAATAGAATTAAGATGATACATCAGCATATTCCAAGGGCTATTCCATTAAAACATACATGGGACCCCAGGAAGGCACTTTTGAAACCCATAGATGCAAAATTGAGTTTAAGAAATAAAATATTTACAGCGGGTTTATATTGCCAGATCAATACCTGGTGGGCGGGACTTAAATCTTTATTTACACTGTCCTGTTTTAATGGGATGACAGTGGGGTAAGTGTGAGGTTTGGTGAACCCTAGAACCAGTTTAAACCCCCGTGGCCTACTTTGCCACTGACCGTTCCAAGGTGGTAGCCCTGTTGTCAACCCTTTTGTGTTTGTGATGTTGCTTGTATTTATTATTACTTTTGCCTTCTTGTTTGTCTGTTTGCATGTTTGTCTCCGTGTTTTGTGGTTGACTGTCCTCCTTGAATGCTACTTTCCCTGTCCGATCTTTTTATATTTCTTTAAAGATCATTGATACCAAGGACCTCAGGCCTGCAGTTTCGATATGTTTCATGTTTTGATATTACACAATATAGACTCGATGGAAATATTTTATTTCTTATCTGACATGGTGTTTATGCATATAATACATATTTTTTCGAGAGATTGAACATTATACAAACAATTTCTCACAACTTACGGTTTATGCCCATCTTTTAACATCAAACGAACAAAAAAAGTGCAGCTTTATCCTGTTAAGATATGTTGATAGAACTTTAACGTCCTTTAAACAACAAATTCAATCGCATTTTGTGTTTCGAATCGGATGTTTAAAATGACCTATCAACGGTTAACGTGTTTTCTGACATCGAAAATAAAGCCTTGACGGTTAACTTACGTGACGTCGGAGGTATTGATAGGAATTTTAATACTCCCCCAATAACCAATCAGCTTTGAGTGTTTTAAAAAATATGTTAGGTACCCAACTTGAATATTGGATTCAAACATCTAATAATACTTCAGGTACATGCAGTGTGATAATAGTAATAAATGGCCATGTTTTTTTCAAAATTAAAATTAGGTTTGCTGTCTCCCGACCAACTCACTTTTTACCCCACTACTCTTATGTTTTGTTTGCCAAACCCTCAATAATTTAATGTATGCATCAGCCAGATAACTTTACAGTTTACAGTGTTTTGCTGTTTCCTTGCGTTCATGTATTAATAAGGTCATCATAAACTAGACGGGTGTTCCGCGGAACTAGATGTGTGTTCCGCGAACACGTGTGTCACATGTCAGCGCTTCGTCAGCATAACCAGGTTTTTTTGACCCAGATAAATGACCTTGACAAATTATCCTGACTAAGTTTTCATGAAGAAAAAATGATTATTTAACCCATATAATTAGAAAAAAATGAGTGTTTAACCCATATAAATTATATGGGTTAAATTATATGGGTTATATACTCATATTTTTCTTCACGAAAAATTAACACTGGCTATAACTTTCTCTTTTTTCTTGATATTTTTTCATCAAACTTTCAATATATACTCATCATGACAACATCGACATGACCATTTTAAAATATAAACGTCATGGTTACAATGAAGGTTGAAGGTTATTATCACAAAAACTTATCATTAGCTATAACTTTTTCTTTTCTTGATATAAAGGTCATGGTCACAATGAAGGTTATTATACATGATCACACAGAAGGTTATTGTAATAATAACCTTCAGTGTGACCATGGTCGTGTCGATGCTGTCATGACGAGTATATATGGAAAGTTTGATGGAAGAAATATCAAGAAAAGAGAAAGTTATAGCCAATGTTAAGTGTTCATGAAGAAAATAATTAATATTTAACCCATATAATGACCTTCATTGTGACTTTGACCTTTATATTTGAGTATGGTCATGTCGATGTTGTCATGATGAGTATATATTGAAAGTTTGATGAAAAAACATCAAGAAATGACAGCCAACCTTAAGTTTTCGTGACTGATAGATGGACGGACGACAAAGTAATCCCTATGTATCGCATTTTCTTTGAAAAGGCGACACACATTTTCTTTGAAAAGGCGACATAATAAATTGCTAGATTCTCATCCCACCAAATGCCGAATCTTTGAGACCTCCTGTTATTACATTTTAAACTTCCCATAGTTTGTTGTGTATTAGACAGAAACTGAAGTCTGTGTTAGGCTGTGTTAGTCTGTGCTTGTTCAATGTGGTATCAATAAAAAAAGGTGTCACTAAATCACTCAAGAAAGACATCCGACGGACAAATCGGAAACTGTATGCTCTTATTAAATATTTTAAAATCGCATAATATATCGGAATCAATCCTTAAATAAATATTTAGTAACAATGTAAATCAACCGTTCCAAAGGCTTTATTCTTCAAGAACTCTGTCTCCTGGTAATGAAATCTGGAATCTGGATTCCCATTAGTCGCTTGTTCAGTAGGTCATTCTGTAAATAGAAAGAAGAGTAGACAGCTAACTAGAAGTTGTTTATTGGGGAATAATTTTTCCCACCCAAATCTCGAGTAATCAAATCATCTGTTAATGTGCACCTAATGTTCAACATTGACATTATTAAATTACAGCTGGATATGTTAAGATTGGCTTATGTGAATTTAATATACCAAGGTTCTTTGCTTAAGCATGTTAAGGTATTCTGTAATAATTATTCCTCATTCTGTATAAAGCACTTTATACAGAATGAGGAATAATTATTACATGAATAATAATAGCTCAAGGTGGTCTATTGGGATCACTCTTCGTCCGTCCGTCGTCGTTAACTTTTGCTTCAAATGACTTCTCCTCAGAAACCCCTTGGCCAATTTTGACCAAACTTCACATGTATGATCCGTAGGTTAATGCTTTCTATATTTGTTAAAATTAGGTCAGTGTGACATCCATAATGGCCACCATTACCATATATGGTCGAAACCTAAAAAAATCTTCTTCTCAAAAATCTCTGGACAGATTTCGACAGTTTTTCTTTTAAAATGATAATTATACATATAGTATAAAATAAATTCTTTTTGCAGAGTATTAACTTTGGATAATATTGTAGCAATAATATATTACTAATGCTAGAATACAGACGAAAAAATGAAAGCTCGTAATTTAATTTAATGAAATGCAGCAGCTTTAAAGTCAAAATGATACTGGATATATAAAAGGAGACCGTGATAAACACCTCAAGATTGCCGTGCGTCCCTTTAACATCAGGACTATTTTACAAAGCCGTCGATGGGACATTAACATATTTTTGTTGTTAATTAAAATATATATGCTAGTTAATTGAAATATTCTAAATATGCGCGGCTGGGGTCTACAACATAATAACTGAAAAAGAAAGCTGTAATTAGCTCTACTGATCAGAAATCAGCAGAGCTTATGCCGTGGTGCGGCGTCCGTCGTCCGTCCGTCCGTCTGGCCGTCTGTCCGTCTGTCCGTAAACTTTTTTTATTTGTAGCGCCTTCACAGCTGAAACTACTGGATGGATATTCATGAAACTTAACAGAAATGTTGCCCATAAAGTCTAGTTGATCCTAGCAAAAATTCATGTTGATGTGAAATCCAAGATGGCCGCCAAAGCTAAAAATAGAGTTTTAAAATACAAGTTTGTAGCGACTTCTTCTTGAAAATTTAAGTGATATTGATATGGGACTTTTTCTAAAATGATCAGCATGACATGATGTTGATCCTAGTCAAAAAGCGTTTTGATTCAACGTTAAACATGGCTGCCAGCGGCCATCTTTGTTTACATAGAGTTATATAGTAAAAACTTGTAGCGACTACTTCTCTGAAACTACTTGGCGGATTGTCATGAAACTTTACAGGAATGTTGCTCTTGATGTCTAATTGATCTTAGAAAAATTTCAGGTCGGCCGGAAATTCAAGATGGCCGTCACAGCTAAAAATAGATTTTTAAAAAATAAGTTTGTAGCGACTACTTCTTGAAAACTATAAGTGATATTGATATGGGACTTTTTCTAAAATGATCAGCATTACATGATGTTGATCCTAGTCAAAAATCGTTTTGATTCAACGTTAAACATGGCTGCCAGCGGCCATCTTTGTTTACATAGAGTTATATAGTAAAAACTTGTAGCGACTACTCCTCTGAAACTACTTGGCGGATTGTCATGAAACTTTACAGGAATGTTGCTTTTGATGTCTAATTGATCCTATCAAAATTTCAGGTCGGCCGGAAATTCAAGATGGCCGTCACAGCTAAAAATAGATTTTTAAAAAATAAGTTTGTAGCGACTACTTCTTGAAAACTATAAGTGATATTGATATGGGACTTTTTCTAAAATGATCAGCATGACATGATGTAGATCCTTGTGGAAAATTATTTTGATTCGACGTTAAACATGGCTGCCAGTGGCCATCTTTGGTTACATAGAGTTATATAGTAAAAACTTGTAGCGACTACTCCTCTGAAACTACTTGACGGATGTTCATGAAACTTCACAGGAATGTTGCTCTTGATGTCTAGTTGATCCTAGAAAAATTTCAGGTCGGCCGGAAATTTAAGATGGCCGCCACAGCTAAAAATAGATTTAAAATAAATAAGTTTGTAGCGACTACTTCTTCAAAACAATAAGAGATATTGATATGGGACTTTTTCTAAAATGATCAGTATGACATGATGTTGGTCCTTGTCGAAAATCGTTTTGATTTGACCTTAAACATGGCTGCTTTGTTTACATAGAGTTATATAATGAAAACTTGTAGCGACTACTTCTTTGAAACTACCTGACGGATTTTCATGAAACTTCACAGGAATGTTGCTCTTAACGTCTTATTGATCTTAGCAAAATTTCAGGTCGGCCGGAAATTCAAGATGGCCGCCACGGTTAAAAATAGATTTTCAAAAAACAAGTCTGTAGCGACTACTTCCTGAAATCAAATCAATCAGTAGAGCTTCAAGGTCATTGACCTCTTGTTTTTGGTACACTCTGATGAGGATGACCAACTTTATGGTTTCTTTTCAAATGCTGCGACAAGTTTGGCACTTTTATTTTACGACTCTCACAATACTGGTAGCTATTGTAAACCCTCTTGTTTTTCTTTTGGCTTCCAGCTTTTGTTGTTGTAGATGTCAGCACTCCTGTTATAAAGATTTTAGGATTCAGTTCATCTCGCAGTATTTCTTCTTCATGTATAATTCCATCAAATTCATCATCACTTTCACTTATTTCTCCTTGGTAATCTGACTTGTTACTTTCAACAATAGTTCCACTCACTTAAGGTTGCAGGTAGTACTGATTTTTGAGATGACGTGTGGTAAATATTACTTTTTTCTCCATCGGAACTTTCAGTGTTGTTAATGTCAGAAGATTCTGGAACATAGTCTTTGTCTGCATTACAACATCGACGAGGTCAACATCTGAACATACATCTTTTTCTGAACATACATCTTCTTCTGAAAATACATCTTCTCCTTGGTAATCGGACTTGCTACTTTCAACACTAGTTCCATGCATTAAACCAGTTTCAGGTAGTACTGATTTTTGAGATAAATATCTGAATGAACATACATCTTTTTCTGAACATAATCTTCTCCTGAAAATACATCTTCTCCTTGGTAATCAGACTTGCAAGAATAGCAACTTTTCTACCTTTCTTCCCTTTTGTTCCAATCATGGTGTGATTTTCGCACAGGCTTTGAAACTACTTCACAGATTTTCATGAAACTTCACAGGAATACTGATCTAGCTATAAGAACCTGCCAGTAGAGCTTCAAGGTCATTGACCTCTTGTTCCTTAAACACGTGTGTTTCATATACCTTGTTGGTTCTTTGTTTCTGTGTGTGTTTGTGGTTGACTCGTCCTTGAATGCTGCTTTTCCTGTTCGAATTTTATATCTATATTTACCAAAATGACTGGTGCGACATGTACTTGGTCCTAACCAAGATTCGTTTTGTTCGAAAATGTTAGCACAAATATTGATGGTACGTGTATTTAAATGACCTTGACTCTGACCCAGGGTCAGTTGGAGGGCTGGGAGTTATTGGCATGAAGAAGGAAAATGACCAGGAGGTTATATATGAAATTTGGACATTCTACTCTCAAGGACAAGAAAGTTACAATGCAGTATGTTAAGATTTGGTTAAGGTTTTTGTTAAGGTTTTGGTTAAGATTTGCGTTAAGGTTTTGGTTAAGGTTTGCGTTAAATTCTTATAACTTTTTTGTTCTTTGGATCAGAGAGTTTAAATTTCATATATAACCTCCTTTTCATTGTCCTTCTTTTTCCAGTGATTTTCAACCTCATGCTTGCCCTTTGTCAAGTTCAGTTGTCTCTTAAATACATACATATACTCTGTAAAAAAAGTTTTGGACCATGGCAGTGTTCGAAACCGTACAATGATCGCTGAACCTTGACATTTGACCATAACCCTTATTATCTCAGTTGATAATTCACAATAGATCAACAATCAACAATAATTATCATTTACAATGAAAGTTTGCGAACAAATAATAATCTTTTTATTGGTTACTTGAATGTGTCCGTAACTGTTACTTTTAATGGACTTTGCAACATTTTTTCGGGAGAGGTCTTACATAGGCATTGCCTGTTGTCCAATCCCATTCAGTACTTGAATAAAATATTGTTTAAATAAACATTTTTTACAGACCCTTTGTGTGTTCGCGATATTTTTTTAAAATCAGATCTTGTTTGGAATTTAATGTTTCTGGTACCAAATTAACCGGGTAGGGTAGACCTTGGTTACTAAAAAAAGATACTTAAATTCTGTCCACTAGTTTTATTTTTATATGACTTTATATACCCTGGTCCAAAACTTTTTTTACCGAGTATACAAAATCAGTACAGAATTTTAACCACCCCGAAGATGGCATACAAGTTGACAAATTGCTGCAGTTTTACAGTCAAACTCCAATGTGTAGTTTCTGCAACTAGCTATCGGGTATTAAAGGGAGTACATCAGGCTTTGGGGCCTGATATGTTTAAAACAAAATAAAGTATAAAATTATCAATTTAAAGCGTGAAGTAGTTCATAAAAATAGGTGGAACATTAACAGTTTCCTATAATACACCGTAACAAAAATGATAATTTACAACAAATCTGTAAGTCCGTAGAGTATGCACTTTGCATAATGTTCATTATAGACTTTGCCTAATCAATTACGGTAATGATGTTTTCACATTCAGTTTTAAATGTTTGAATCCTGATAATAATGCAGGACCTTTATAATTGATGAACATTTTGTGTTGTTTTAATCCAGGAATTTTTATTGCATGCCACAGTGGTGTTTACTGAACTATTAATAGATGCATCAACATTTTAAAATTTGAAGCATGTTAACATTCAATTAATTACCATAACCGTGTAGACTGTTTTTCGGTATGATTGCAAATTTATTCAAAATCTGGTCTATGGAATGGTAATGCCTGTCCATCCAACAATATTTGCATTTAACTCCATTGATGGAAAACTAAGAATGCTACCCTACTGAATGCTGACAACAGTGCTTGACCTCATTAACAGCCGTGTGGTTCTCGGGGGCCCCGTTTGGTCACGGGGCAAAGAATAGGGCCACTGCAGATCCCTTTGGAGGGATAGGCAGAGGGGTAGAATCCCCCCAAATTCATGTTCATTTTATCATTTTTTGTTCATGTTCATTAAAGGTCTTCATCATGATCCCTGCATTGTTTCAGGTGCTATCTCGCTCGCATCAAAAGAGCAGTGGCAGAAAAACAATAACGTCGCTCCAGCATAAATGGAGTTTCTACGATAGAACTTGCAGCAACTCTGCAGTTCAGGGTGAGAAGGTTCTAGGCCCATTTTCCATATTTTATCTCGATGTACATGGAAGATGAGCCTGGCATGTTCATGCCTTTTAGGCACCATATAACCTTTTCATGTGTTGGTGCGCCTTAAAACCCAATTCAATTCAATTACTATAAACCCTGATTTTGTCAAGATGAAGATCGCTTAAAACATGTATGTTGGACACGTCACTTTAGGCGAGACATCATGTTGCGCGCAACTCTTGTTTTCCAAATAAACAACCACTACAGGAGTAAACACAAACAATCCAAGGGAAAACACAAGCAAAGAATGCGACACCACAAGCATAAACCTGTTGACAACAGTGGTACAGTCTTGGAACGGTCGGTTTGCTGGGGTTTAAGTAAGGTTCTAGAGTGCAATAAACAACTTCCAGCCCACTACGTACAATGCAGTTGAACACTGTATATATGGTTTAGAAACTCGATAGATAACTGTCCGTTGAAAATAGAATACAGTTCTTTCTCATAATGGCTATCTTTTCATACTCTGTGGTCTTTTTCGACATGGCACTCTCCTCGTTCCTGATTATTAATAATGCAAGCATTTTTGTGTGGCTCTCTGTCAAGTTCTGGTAAACATCCACTGTCCTAGGATAGTATAAGTTAAAAAAATAATATATTAAGTATATTTTTATTTATATTTTCAGGCTGATAAATACTGCATTATTAGACTGAATTAGTCAAATATAAACATGTATATAAAGCCTTACATTCATAGAAGTTCAACTTATTCATAAGATAATTATATATCTAATGCATTGCGTTTATTGCATGTTATAATAGCAGGAAAGCAAAATAAAATGCAAAATCTTGCTAAAAGTGTTTTTAGCTCTACTGGCCAAGGGCCAGCAGAGCTTATGGGATGGTGTGTTGTCCGTCTTCCGTCGTCCGTCCGTCCGTCGTCCGTCCGTCGTCCGTCGTCCGTCCGTTAACTTTTGCTTGTGTACACTCTAGAGGCCACATTTCTGATGCAATCATCATGAAACTTTGTAAGAATGTTTGTCTCAATGAAATCTCGGTCAAGTTCGAAAATGGGTCATGTGGGGTCAAAAACTAGGTCACTAGGTCAAATATTGGAAAAACCTTGTGAACACTCTAAAGGCCATATTTTTGACCCGAGCTTGATGCAACTTTGTCAGAATGTTTGTCTTAATTATATCTTGGTCAAGTTTGTAAATGGGTCACATGGGGTTAAAAACTAGGTCACTAGGTCAAATACTTGAAAAACCTTGTGTACACTCTAGAAGTCGTATTTCTGACCCAATCTTGATGAAACTTTGTCAAAATGTTTGTCTTAATTATATCTTTGTCAAGTTCAAAAATGGGTCACATGGTGTTAAAAACTAGGTCACTAGGTCAAACTTTGGAAAAAATGTGTGTACACTCTAGAGGCCATATTTTTGACCTGATCTTGATGAAACTTTGTCAGAATGTTTGTCTTAATGAAATCTCGGTCAAGTTCAAAAATGGGTCATGTGGGGTCAAAAACTAGGTCACTAGGTCAAATACTTGAAAAAACTTGTGTACACTCTAGAGGTCATATTTGTTACCCAATCTTGATGAAACTTTGTCAAATTGTTTATCTTAATTATATCTTGATCAAGTTCGAAAATGGGTCACATGAAGTTAAAAACTAGGTCACTAGGTCAAATATTGGAAAAACCTTGTGTACACTCTAGAGGCCATATTTTTGACCCGAGCTTGATGCAACTTTGTCAGAATGTTTATCTTAATTGTTTGTCGCAATGAAATCTCGGTCAAGTTCGAAAATGGGTCATGTGGGGTCAAAAACTAGGTCACTAGGTCAAATATTGGAAAAACCTTGTGTACACTCTAGAGGCCATATTTTTGACCCGAGCTTGATGCAACTTTGTCAGAATGTTTGTCTTAATTATATCTTGGTCAAGTTTGAAAATGGGTCACATGGGGTTAAAAACTAGGTCACTAGGTCAAATACTTGAAAAACCTTGTGTACACTCTAGAAGCCGTATTTCTGACCCAATCTTGATGAAACTTTGTCAAAATGTTTGTCTTAATTATATCTTGGTCAAGTTCAAAAATGGGTCACATGGTATTAAAAACTAGGTCACTAAGGTCAAACATTGGAAAAACCGTGTGTACACTCTAGAGGCCATATTTTTGACCCGATCTTGATGAAACTTTGTCAGAATGTTTGTCTCAATGAAATCTTGGTCAAGTTCAAAAATGGGTCATATGGTGTCAAAAACTAGGTCACTAGGTCTAATACTTGAAAAAACTTGTGTACACTCTAGAGGTCATATTTGTTACCCAATCTTGATGAAATTTTGTCAAATTGTTAATCTTAATTATATCTTGATCAAGTTCGGAAATGGGTCACATGAAGTTAAAAACTAGGTCACTAGGTCAAATATTGGAAAAACCTTGTGTACACTCTGAGGCCATATTTTTGACCCAAGCTTGATGCAACTTTGTCAGAATGTTTGTCTTAATTATATCTTGGTCATGTTTGAAAATGGGTCACATGGGGTTAAAAACTAGGTCACTAGGTCAAATATTGGAAAAACCTTGTGTACACTCTTTGTCAAAATGTTTGTCTTAATTATATCTTGGTCAAGTTTAAAAATGGGTCACATGGTGTTAAAAACTAGGTCACTAGGTCAAACTTTGGAAAAAACGTGTGTACACGCTAGAGGCCATATTTTTGACCCGATCTTGATGCAATTTTGTCAGAATATTTGTCTCAATTAGAGCTTGCCAAAGTTCGAAAATGGGTCACACAGGGTCAAAAACTAGGTCACTAGTACACTCTAGAGGCCATATTTCTGACCCGATCTTGATGAAACTTTGTCGAAATGTTGTCTTAATGATATTTTGGTCAAGTTCGAAAATGGGTCCCATGGGGTCAAAAACTAGGTCACTAGGTCAAATACTTGAAAACCTTGTGTACACTCTAGACACCATGTAGTATGACTCGATTCATCAATGGTATAACAGCCAGTAGAGCGTTCACAGGCCCTCTTGGGCCTCTTGTTTTTTGTTATCGACTGATCATTATATGTAAATTTGGCGATAGTATTACTGCCTGCATTGCCGTCTTACTAAACTTTAAACATGTTATTGACTCAGTGAGATTGTACAGGCTAAATACATTCTCCGGTTATATAGGTGTTTTGAAATGATTCAAACATAAAAGCATGGTTAAAAGCATACCCTTCCTTTAAAAAGGATTTTTCAGGAAATAGTTCTGCTAGCTCTTTCATTACCATGAGAGTGTGGTTACTTTATTTCAACTTCCGTCAGACCACTTTCTATATCGCTGTAGTGGCTTTCTGGTTTGATAAGTCCTACTGGTTTTGGAAATCTTATCGTGTGCTTATTTTTGATCGATATCTGATAATGCCTTGTCATTTCTCGAACATGATCCAAGTCGAGATTTCTAATTTGGTGATTCTCCTGTGCTGGTCTGAGACACGAGAGTGGCAAAGTAAACGTTCCTTTAAAACATTCGCTGGTTTCTTTTAATAGGCTGTTTTGAGATTCCTCTTGACTTCTGTCATCAGTAACGGGGTATTCGATGTGTCGTGGAGTTCTCGTGAGATGATTCCAGTTCAGTATCTGAGTGTGAGGACTCACGATGGTGACCTAAATGGCGTAAGACATAAAAACAGTTAAAACTAATGTTGTAACGTTTTAAATATGTAATCACTGGTGTCATGTAAAATAGTAGCAAATAAACTTATTATGGATATTATGAAAATGGCATAACTCATGTTTTAAATCGACTATTTAGGTGAAAATAAAGTATTTGCTTCATGACAGCTCTAGATATATTTCAGCAGTTAAGTCAAATGTTAGCTTTTTATTGTATGCTCTCCTGATTCTTGATCTTTATGGAAGTAACCCTTGTATTATTGTTTGACATATTTTATATATATATTATGTATATACAAAACGTTCACCATTTTGGAGATAAAATGGCCATTCTAATTATGTTGTTGGCCCAACCAGTTGAAATTAGGTATCACATGTATGAATTGAAGTGGGGTTTTAAGGCGCACCAACACATTATAGATGTGTGAATAGTGAATACTAGACATACTCAGCAAACATCAGTTTTTGTATCTCAGTCGTATTTATTTTTTGCAACCATCAAGAATGGCTTATCTTCTGAAAGTGTTAAAAACAACAGGTCAATTACCTTGAAGGTCTACTCTAAATTTGAATACAATTGGCCCTATGATTTGTAGAGCACATCGTAACTCTTGTGTAAACAAAGATGGCCGTCAGCAGCCATGTTTGTCATCTAATCAAAATGAATGTTGTTAAGGACAGCAACGTCATGCCTGTCATTTTAGTAAAGGTTTTAAATCAATAGTACTTATGTTTTTTGCGTAGTCACCATAAATATCATTCAGCCAGTAGTTTGGTCATTTACCCAGGCCTACAAACACAGGAAAACCAGTTGATGTTCCAAAAACAGTTGATGTTCCAAAAACAGTTGATGTTCCAAAAACAGTTGATGTTCCAAAAACTGTTTAGCCCAACCATTGGGATTGAAGCTATATATATTGAAATTAGTTTTTTAGCTCTACTGATCAGAGATCAGCAGAGCTTATGCCATGGTGCGGCGTCCGTCGTCCATGTGTCTGTCTGTCCGTCTGTCCGTCCGTAAACTTTTATTTGTAGTGACTACTCCTCCGAAACTACTGGATGGATATTCATGAAACTTTACAGAAATGTTGCCCATGAAGTCTATTTGATCCTAGCAAAAATTCATGTTGATGTGAAATCCAAGATGGCCACCAAAGCTAAAAATAGATTTTTAAAATACAAGTTTGTAGAGACTACTTCTTGAAAACTATAAGTGATATTGATATGGGACTTTTTCTAAAATGATCAGAATGACATGATGTTTGTCCTTATCAAAAATCGTTTTGATTCAACGTTAAACTTGGCTGCAAGCGGCCATCTTTGTTTACATAGAGTTATATAGTAAAAACGTGTAGCGACTACTCCTCTGAAACTACTTGACAGATTTTCATGAAACTTTACAGGAATGTTGCTCTTGATGTGTAATTGATCCTAGCAAAATTTCAGAACGGCCAGAAATTCAAGATGGCCGCCACAGCTAAAAATAGATTTTTTAGCTCTACTGATCAGAGATCAGCAGAGCTTATGCCGTGGTGCGGCGTCCGTCGTCTGTCTGTCCCTCTGTCTGTCTGTAAACTTTTATTTGTAGCGACAACTCCTCTGAAACTACTGGATGGATATTCATGAAACTTTACAGAAATGTTGCCCATAAAGTCTAGTTGATCCTAGCAAAAATTCATGTTGATGTGAAATCCAAGATGGCCACCAAAGCTAAAAATAGAGTTTTAAAATACAAGTTTGTAGCGACTACTTCTTGAAAACTATGTGATATTCATATGGAACTTTTTCTAAAATGTTCAGCATGACAAGATGTTGATCCTTGTCAAAAATCGTTTTGATTCAACGTTAAACATGGCTGCCAGCGGCCATCTTTGTTTACATAGAGTTATATAGATCTGCCAGAAATTCAAGATGGCTGTCACAGCTAAAAATAGATTTTTAAAAAATAAGTTTGTAGCGACTACTTCTTGAAAACTATAAGTGATATTGATATGGGACTTTTTCTAAAATGATCAGCATGACATGATGTTGATCCTTGTGGAAAATTATTTTGATTCAACGTTAAACATGGCTGCCAGCGGCCATCTTTGTTTACATAGAGTTATATAGTAAAAACTTGTAGCGACTACTCCTTTGAAACTACTCGACAGATTTTCATGAAACTTTACAGGAATGTTGCTCTTAATGTCTAATTGATCCTAGCAAAATATCAGATCGGCCAGAAATTCAAGATGGCCACCAAATCTAAAAACAGGTTTTTAAAAAACAAATTTGTAGCGACTACTTCTTGAAAACTATAAGTGATATTGATATGGGACTTTTTCTAAAATGATCAGCATGACATGATGTTGGTCGAAAATCGTTTTGATTCGACATTAAACATGGCTGCCAGTGGCCATCTTTGTTTACATAGAGTTATATAATGAAAACTTGTAGCGACTACTCCTCTGAAACTACTCGACGGATTTTCATGAAACTTTTCAGGAATGTTGCTCCTAATGTCTAATTGATCCTAGCAAAATTTCAGATTGGCCAGAAATTCAAGATGGCCACCACAGCTAAAAATAGATTTAAAAAAAAATAAGTTTGTAGCGACTATGTCTTGAAAACTATAAGTGATATTGATATGGGACTTTTTCTAAAATGATCAGCATGACATGATAGTAATCCGAGTTGAACATTATTTTGATTCGACGTTAAACATGGCTGCCAGTGGCCATCTTTGGTTACATAGAGTTATATAGTAAAAACTTGTAGTGACTACTCCTCTGAAACTACTTGACGGATGTTCATGAAACTTCACAGGAATGTTGCTCTTGATGTCTAGTTGATCCTAGAAAAATTTCAGGTCGGCCAGAAATTCAAGATGGCCGCCACAGCTAAAATTAGATTTAAAATAAATAAGTTTGTAGCGACTACTTCTTCAAAACTATAAGAGATATTGATATGGGACTTTTTCTAAAATGATCAGTATGACATGATGTTGGTCCTTGTCGAAAATCGTTTTGATTTGACGTTAAACATGGCTACCAGCGGCCATCTTTGTTTACATAGAGTTATATAATGAAAACTTGTAGCAACTACTCCTCTGAAACTACTTGACGGATTTTCATGAAACTTCACTGGAATGTTGCTCGTAATGTATTATTGATCCTAGCAAAATTTCAGGTCGGCCGAAAATTCAAGATGGCCGCCACGGTTAAAAATAGATTTTAAAAAAACAAGTCTGTAGCGACTACTTCCTGAAATCAAAATCAATCAGTAGAGCTTCAAGGTCATTGACCTCTTGTTAAAAAATAAGTTTGTAGCGACCACTTCTTGAAAACTATAAGTGATATTGATATGGGACTTTTTTTAAAATGATCAGCATGACATGATGTTGATCCCAGTCGAACATTATTTTGATTCGACGTAAAACATGGCTGCCAGTGGCCATCTTTGTTCACATAGAGTTATATAGTAAAAACTTGTAGCGACTACTCCTCTGAAACTACTTGACAGATGTTCATGAAACTTTACAGGAATGTTGCTCTTGGTGTTTAGTTGATCCTAGCAAAATTTCAGGCTGGCCGGAAATTCAAGATGGCCGCCATGGCTAAAAATAGATTTTCAAAATACAAGTTTGTAGCGACTACTTCTTGAAAACTATAAGTGATATTGATATGGGACTTTTTCTAAAATGATCAGCATGACATGATGTTGGTCCTTGTTAAAAATCGTTTTGATTCGATGTTAAACATGGCTGTCAGCGGCCATCTTTGTTTACATTTAGTTATATAATGAAAACTTGTAGCGACTACTCCTCTGAAACTACTTGACGGATTTTCATGAAACTTCACAGGAATGTTGCTCTTGATGTCTAATTGATCCTAGCAAAATTTCAGGTCGGCCGGAAATTGAAGATGGCCGCCATTGCTAAAAATAGATTTTCAAAAGTCAAGTTTGTAGCGACTACTTCTTGAAAACTATAAGTGATATTGAGATGGGACTTTTTCTAAAATGATCAGCATGACATGATGTTGATTCCAGTCGAACATTATTTTGATTCGACGTAAAACATGGCTGCCAGTGGCCATCTTTGTTCACATAGAGTTATATATTAAAAATTTGTAGCGACTACTCCTCTGAAACTACTTGAGGGATGTTCATGAAACTTCACAGGAATGTTGCTCTTGATGTCTAGTTGATCCTAGAAAAATTTCAGGCTGGCCGGAAGTTCAAAATGGCCACCACGGCTAAAAATAGATTTAAAATAAATAAATTTTAAGTTTGTAGCAAATACTTATTGAAAACTATAAGTGATAGTGATATGGGACTTTTTCTAAATTGATCAGCATGACTTGATGGTTATCCGAGTCGAACAATATTTTGATTCGACGTTAAACGTGGCTGCCAGTGGCCATCTTTGTTTACATAGAGTTATATAATGAAAACTTGTAGCGATTACTCCTCTGAAACTACTTGACGGATTTTCATGAAACTTCACATAATGTTGCTCTTGATTACTTATTGATCTTAGCAAAATTTCAGGTCGGCCGGAAATTCAAGATGGCCGCCATGGCTAAAAATAGATTTTCAAAATACAAGTTTGTAGCGACTACTTCTTGAAAACTATAAGGATATTGATATGGGACTTTTTCTAAAATGATCAGCATGACATGGTGTTGGTCCTTGTTAAAAATCGTTTTGATTCGATGTTAAACATGGCTGTCAGCGGCCATCTTTGTTTACATATAGTTATATAATGAAAACTTGTAGCGACTACTCCTCTGAAACTACTTGACGGATTTTCATGAAACTTCACAGGAATGTTGCTCTTAATGTCTAATTGATCCTAGCAAAATTTTAGGTCGGCCGGCAATTGAAGATGGCCGCCATTGCTAAAAATAGATTTTCAAAAATCAACTTTGTAGCGGCTACTTCTTGAAAACTATAAGTGATATTGATATGGGACTTTTTCTAAAATGATCAGCATGACATGATGTTGGTCCTTGTTAAAAATCGTTTTGATTCGATGTTAAACATGGCTGTCAGCGGCCATCTTTGTTTACATATAGTTATATAATGAAAACTTGTAGCGACTACTCCTCTGAAACTACTTGACGGATTTTCATGAAACTTCACAGGAATGTTGCTCTTGATGTCTAATTGATCCTAGCATTTTTAAAATACAAGTTTGTAGAGACTACTTCTTGAAAACTATAAGTGATATTGATATGGGACTTTTTCTAAAATGATCAGCATGACATGATGTTGGTCCTTATCAAAAATCGTTTTGATTCAACGTTAAACATGGCTGCCAGCGGCCATCTTTGTTTACATAGAAGTGTCTTGCCCAGGACACTCCCACCATGACCAGTGCCAGCGGGATTCGAATCAGGGATACCCGGTTCAAAGTCCAACACGTTAACCAGTCAGTATACATAAAAAAATTGAAATAAATTTTGTATATGGCCCTGTACAACATCCCTATTAAAAATCAGTTCATCCGTAAACCTGTTAACAATTTACCTCATATACACTGGCTTATCAGAGTTGTTTCTCTGTCATCTCTTCTAGGCCTCCTGTCATCTCTGCCTTGTCTCCTCTCACCACCTCAGTCTGGTCTTCTAGCGCCACATCAGACTGGCCCACTGTCACCATCTCTACCTTGTCCCGTGTCACTATCTCTTTCTGGCACCCCGTCACCATCTCTTTCTCAGACTTGTTCCCTGTCACTATATCTGTCTCTTCCCCTTTTCCCATCTCTTTCAGATGCTCCGTCATCTCTGCCTGACCCCCTTTTACTCCCTCAGCCTGGTCTCCTGTCACTCCTGTCATAATCTCTGCCTGGTGTTCTGTGACAATCTCTTCCTGACCCCCTGTCACAGTCTGTGCCAGTTTCTCTGTCACTATCTCTTTCAGGTCTTCTGTCATTTCTGCCTGCACCCCTGTCGCCATCTTGTCCTGGCCTCCTGTTACAATCTCTGCCATTTCCCCAGTCACTATCTCTTTCAGGCCTTCTGTCATCTTTGCCTGCCCCCTGTCTCTACCTCAGCCTGGTCTCCTGTTACCAACTCTGCCTGGTCCCCTGTCGCCATCCCTTCCTGGTTCCCTGTCAACATCTCTTCCTTGCCCCCTGTCACAATCTCTGCCAGTTCCCCTGTCACTATCTATTTCAGGCCTTCTGTCATCTCTTCCCCCCCCCCCCCCCCCCCGTCACTACCTTGGCCTTGTCTACTGTTATCAAATCTGTCTGGCCACCTGTCGCCATCTCTTCCTGGCCCCCTGTCAAAATCTCTGCCAGTTCCCCTGTCACTCTCTTTCTGGTCATCTGTCATTTCCAAATGTCCCGCTGTCACTACCTCAGCCTGGCCTCCTGTCACCATGTCTGCCTGGTCCCCTGTCGCCATCTCTTCCTGGTTCCCTGTCACCATCTCTTTCAGGCCCTCTGTCATTTCTACCTGGCCCCCTATCACTAGCTCAGCCCGGTCCCATGTCACCATCTCTTCCTGGTCCCCTGTCAAAATCTCTGCTAGTTCCCCTGTCTCCATCTCTTTCATGCCCTCTGTAATCTCTGCCTGCCCCCCTGTTACTACCTCAGCCTGATCCTCTGTCACCATCTCTATCCAGCCTTCTGTGAACAACATAGGAACAATACGAGACTTTGCCATACCTTCCTCCTGAAAAAAAAAGCGTGTTTCAGACAGATGGACAAACAGATGGACAGATGACTCAAATGCTATATGCCCCCCTCTTTCAGAGAACAGGGGCTTAAACATTTTTCTGCCATATCCCCTTGTTCTCTCACCAGCTCTGCCATATCCCCTTGTTCTCTCACCAGCTATTCTTCCTCCCCTTGTCCTAACACCAGCTCTGCCACACTACCACCCTTGTCCTAACACAAGCACTGCCACCTCCCCTTGTTCTCACACCAGCTCTGCCAATTCCCCTTGTTCTCTCACCAGCTATTCTTCTTCCCTTATCCTAACACCAGCTCTGCCACAACCCTTGCCCTAACACCAGCTCTGCCACCTCCCCTTGCTCTATACCAACTCTGCCACCTCCCCTTGTTCTCATACCAGCTCTGTCACCTCCTCTTGTTCTCATACCAGCTCTGCCACCTCCCCTTGTTCTCATACCAGCTCTGCCACCTCCCCTGGTCCTCACACCAGTTCTTTCGCCACCTCTTGTCCCTGCACCTCCTCTAGCTCTGATGCCTTCATCATTTCCTTGAATCCTTAATGATAGTTGTGTACATAGATCCGCATACTCTGTATTTTCACATGCTTACCCTGTTCTACATGAAGTGCAGAAGCAAATCATATTTCTAAAGGAAACTTTGCGAGGCTCACCCTCTGCCCTCACCCTCCGCCTTGACACAATGAATTTGCCTTGTACCGGGAACAGTTTTTGCTGTCCTTTCTTCCCTATTCCTGTCAATTTCTCCAGATGCAATGAAGAAAATTGTCCGCTTTCTATGTGTGTGCTCATGCTCATCATCATCTTTAGTCATCTTCTTTTCAGCAAACAAGGCCATATCCCTAGCATCATTTATCAATGCCTGCTGAGAATTCACTGCCCTCCTAGCTCCTTGTTTAATAACTGTAGCAGCTCCATCACTTGATCCTTTACCATGTCGCGACCCATTGAAATGGCGTTCTGTTTTAAATCCATAGTCCTCCTGTGAATATGAGATGTCACAGAATGGGCCACATGCTTTATACTGCCCTGCACAGCCATCACTAAACTGAATTTCTTTCACAATATTGAGTGAACGTTTGGTCTTCAGATGCTCATTTGTCATTTTGACAAAATGATGGACAGCATGTCTGTCATGTGTTAAATCATCAGATATGAACACTAGTGTTTCTTGTACACAGTCTGTCTTCTCACAATCATCTTTGGTGCAGTTGTAATAGCTTACTACTGGGTGAATAGTCACCTGAGTATGTCCCCAATGGGCTGTTTGAATTTTGAACTGTGATATACAGGAGTAATTCTCTGCGAAATCCAGGTTGAGGACCACCCAGTCCTTCGGTATTTGACTTGTTAGTTTGGAAAATTGTTACTGTTGTCATCTGGCAACAAACATATGATTGGCAAGGGTTTCTAGATGTTCTGCCACTTTAATGACCATTGCATTCAAGGAAGTCTTCTTCTTAACCATCATCACTCTAGTGGTTTTCTTTCCTTTATTATTGACTCCTGCTTCCTGTTTTTCCCATTCAAAGGTGACAAGTTGGACACAAGAAGGTCAATATTACAATTTTCACACTTTCTTTCAAGGCAGTCCCTTTTGTGGAATAGATTCCCTTCTTCTTTCTTGCAAAGAGCAACATTGACTGCATCATAACTGTCTGTTATACGGGTCTCCAGTTTAACTTTCCTTGCAAACATATTAAGTGATTTCAGTTTCAGATCCACATTTGTACAATATTCGCACAAGCAACTGTACCACTTTTGTCTGTTACTGGTGCATACATTCTTTGGTTTCTTCTTGGCAAATGTAGAAAACCCAATGCTTCCACACAGGAACTGTAGCAGCTTTACCATCAAGAACTGTTGTGGCTTCACCATCAGGAACTGTTTTGGCTTCACCATCAGGAACTGTTTTGGTTTCACCATCAGGAACTGTAGTGGCCATACCATCAGGAATTGTTGTAACTTATGAGTATGTCCAAATGATATTATTAGTAACTTACGTAGCTATGTCCAAATGATTTCATAAATATTGTACGGGGCTATGCCCAAGTGCTTTCTTAAATAACTTGCGAGACCATGTCCAAGTAACTATGTGTACCTTCTCTTCTTGCATATTATATATTTTCTTCTTGCGTATTCCAAATCTTTCATGAAACAGTTCAGAGTATCTGTCAAGTTCTTCTTTCTGAGTTTGCCTTGAAAGAAACAACAGCAGTTGAACAGTGACTATAACAAGTTTTTTTGAAATAAAAAGGAAAATAATTATCTGTTAAGACAGTGAATATTAAAATAATGTTTTGACTCAAAAAGAATTTGGTTAACATGCTGAGAGTTATCATGCCTGTGCCTGTGCCATTGTGAAAAATAGCGGCATTTTCCTAGAAATTGTGAAATATTATAACAAATGAAAAAGAAACTTTTTTCACTTTTAATTTCACAGTTTAATATCCCTTGGTTTTAAGTTTTGTTTTTGGTAAATACAGACTAGTTTTAACACCAGCGTATATTAAGACTAGTATTCTTACTGTTGTGAATGGGGCCGAATAACGGCCCCAAATTAGGCATAAAAAAAACACTGTTATGGTTCTTTATAACATTAAATTTAAGTGACTTTTGAACAAATGAATAACTACAACAAGTTGCACAATCCTGCTAAAAATATTTAAGAAAGATTTTAATCGGTCTTCTGACCACCTATTTCTTGTACTTAATAAAGACTTCAAATTATACAGTCCTTAGAGGCCTTTTTGATTGAATCATAAATAACATATTGGCTAAAAGTTGAAAACAGCAATACAAGGCTAAGCAAGGATGCTGAAGCTGTAAGAACTTGATAAAAAAAATCAAAGTGTTTCTGGTAATGAGACAGATTGTATTTTTTAAACCTCCGTGTCTATCAAATCATTAAAATAATTGATTAACGAAAATATATACATATATTCCAATTTTTTGTCTGAAGTCATAAATCATTTTTCCTGTGTAAATGTTTAGTAGATAAGTGGTCTATTTTAAACAAGACCAAGTTCCCACAAATAGCTTGGAACAAAATTCACTGACATTTCCTCCGACAAAATTCTACTTTTCCCTGACATATTCATAAACATTCCAAATTCATTTTCCAGCTTTCCAGTAGAATGTTTTTGCCTGAAGGAGAAAATTCCCTGACATTTCCATGATATTTGTCATATCTTTCTAATTCTACTAACATTTTATAAAATCCCTGACAGTTCCCAGACCTTGGAAATTTAATTTCCCCAACTTTTCTCTGACATGTGGCAACCCTGAATATTTTTGACAAAAGATTAGAGAAAACTGCAATAAAAAGCAAAGCAATTGCAAAAAATCAAGTGTTCCCAAAAACGCTCTACCTAAAAACAATATCCCCAAAACTGACTCTGTAAATTTTGCTATATATTTTATATACGAGTAATGGATACTGCCACTGAGCTCTTAACCCCCAGTTTTGGGATCACTGGTAAAAAGATTCATTAAAATCATAAGAGTGCCAACTGTCATGTAATGTGAAAAAGGTCCTTCGGGGATTGCGACCAGAGTGAACCCAGATCAGCCTGTGAGCAACCGCACAGTCGGTCTAGTCTGGGTGAAAAGGAGGTTAGACGTAACTGTGACCGAATGGCAATGGTGTGGACCCAAATCAGCCTGCATGGTTGGGTTGCAATGCCCAAAATTACTTTTTTTGCATAACGCGGTACAAATACGTGTAATGTGTGCATAGCAGTCATCACTATTTCCTACTTTGTGCTCTTTATTTAGCAACAATGACCTTAAATTGAAATTTGTGTGGGATTCAACCGGGATCCCACTGAATTTTTTGGCTTTTTTGGGCAATATTCCCAGTGGGATGGGTGGGATCCCACTGGGAAATATGTGTGGAATCCCAGTGGAATTCAACTGGGATCCCACTGAAATCTTTGGGTGATATTCCGGGGGATCCCAGTGAGATCATTGGGCAATTTTCCCTGTGAGATGGCTGGGAATATCGCCCAATAACCTTGCTGGGATCCCACCATAATCCTACGGGATCCCATCATAAAATCTCAGATGGATTCCAGTGACATCCCAGTCAGAATATCACTCAAATTAAACTCTTAATGGGGTATTGTTGTGGAATCACACGAAAAATATTGGTAGTAAAGATGGATTTCAACATGAATCACATTCGAAATTCCTGATAGGACCAAAAATCATCCAACTTGGATACACTGAAAACAGAAGACATGTACTCATTTAAAATAACTTTTTATTTTTTTGATTTATTTTTTGCGCTGAGCCCTCGATATTGTTTGCATCAATTCAAAAGTTTGAAATTGATCATCAGTAATCCATTACATTTGTTCAATACTCTACTTATACATACAACAATGAACCAGAATAGAACTTGGCAATTTCCTCTACTTATAATGCCCCTTTCAAACAAAGAAAGGAAGGATTACTTTTTATAACAAAAACTTCAACTCGGAGGTCAACATGCAATTGGTGATGGTAAACCTGTATGCTGTAATTTTCCAAAGATACCACTATTGGCATATTTGTCTTTTAATAAGATAAAATTAATGACATGTAATAAAAGAAGTAGTGTTTTTTTACCAGGTTACGTTAATGGGAAGACTTGTATTTTCTCCAGTAAATAAATGACGAATGGCGAGACCAAACTCGAGACTACGACTCTTGCAGGATAATAACATTTGTTATATTTACTTACATATTAACGTAGTCTAGTAAAACTCCATATATATTCAATACATATAAATAGTGCAAGTACAATTTTCAGGTAAATGTATACATATTTATACCTCATCATCCGGTGCTTCAGTGATTCTTTCTAACAAAGTGACAATAACCACCTTCTCGCAAATATTCTGCCTCATGCATGGCATGTACACCCCGTTTAAGAAGGCATCTACTTTCACATTCATATGATGGCATTGACAGTTAAAGCACATGAAACAAAATGGAGCACAGTTAGCTGTGATATAGGCTAATATACTGTTGTTCATACTGTTTCATTAGCATGTTACGATTTGTTCATATAATAATGTAAAAGTAAATAACAGCTATATCTACGCCTATTGATATTATTATATCGGCTGACACGTTTAGCAAGAGTTACAGTTGAAATACACATCAATGCTTATGTCAATTTGACATGTTTACAGGGTTCCCACGGGTCCTTGAAATCCTTGAAAGTACTTGAATTTGAAAAAAATAAATCAAGGCCTGGAAAGTGCTTGAAAATCTGATAAGGTACTTGAAAGTCCTTAAATTTTGTTTTTTGCTGTTCATCCCAAAAATGGTTATTTGTTGTGCATTCCTAAAATATTTGTTGCTGTTTTGGGAATTGCATTGCGCAAATATTAGTCCTTGAATTTTGGAAAAAAGGTCCTTGAAAGTCTTTGAATTTGGCCTTCCAATAAGGGTTGGAATCCTGTGTTTAACTAAGCACGTTTTGTTCTGCTCCTAAAAGGCATATTGAGTATTTAATTTTGAGTTTTTTGTGTGACTTTAAATGATTTTTTTAATGACCGGAGGGTCTATACTCCTAACAACACGCACGCACCATAATATTTATTTACTATCCTGAATTAAATTCATAAAACATCAATGTACTTACGGTGTGTATAGATAACAAACTTTTTGGATACAAAATTATCCTTTATAGTACAATAATTACCTTTACTTTTCTGGCGGCCACCAGCGATAGAGAAATTCCTTATAAATGCGTAGATCTGTCGATAGTTGCGTCTGGAGGGCTATTGTCTCTGTGTTTACGTCTTCCATTCTTAAAACGTATATAGTCTGGAGAACAGTCGGAAGTGATGCTGATGCCTTCTTTGCCTTTAATTCTAAACGTTTTGCATCACCAGGTCGCTTCTATCCTTCTAATTCATTCATTTTTAGCTCGACTGATCAGAGATCAGCAGAGCTTATGCCGTGGTGCGTCGTCCGTCCGTCCGTCTGTCTGTCTCTCTGTCCGTCTGTACGTAAACTTTTTTTGTAGCGACTACTCCTCTGAAACTACTGAATGGATTTTCATGAAACTTTACAGAAATGTTGCCCATGAAGTCTAGTTTATCCTAGCAAAAATTCATGTTGATGTGAAATCCAAGATGGCCGCCAGATCTAAAAATAGGTTTTTAAAAATCAAGTTTGTAGCGACTACTTCTTGAAAACTATAAGTGATATTGATATGGGACTTTTTCTTAAATGATCAGCTTGTCATGATTGTCGAAAATCGTTTTGATTCGACGTTAAACATTGCTGCCAGCGGCCATCTTTGTTTACATAGAGTTATACAATGAAAACTTGTAGCGACTACTCCTCTGAAACTACTTGACGGATTTTCATGAATCTTCCCAGGAATGTTGCTCTTGATGTCTTATTGATCCTATCAAAATTTCAGGTCGGCCGGAAATTCTAGATGGCCGCCACAGCTAAAAATAGATTTAAAATAAATAAGTTTGTAGCGACTACTTCTTCAAAACTATAAGAGATATTGATATGGGACTTTTTCTAAAATAATCAGTATGACATGATGTTGGTCCTTGTCGAAAATCGTTTTGATTTGACGTTAAACATGGCTACCAGTGACCATCTTTGTTTACATAGAGTTATATAATGAAAACTTGTAGCGACTACTCCTCTGAAACTACTTGACGGATTTTCATGAAACTTCACAGGAATGTTGCTCTTAATGTCTAATTGATCCTAGCAAAATTTCAGGTCGGCCGGATATTCAAGATGGCCGCCACGGTTAAAAATAGATTTTCAAAAAACAAGTCTGTAGCGACTACTTCCTGAAATCAAAATCAATTGGTAGAGCTTCCAGGTCATTGACCTCTTGTTAAAAAAGAAGTCTGTAGCGACTACGTCTTGAAAACTATAAGTGATATTGATATGGGACTTATTGTAAAATGATCAGCATGACATGATGGTTATCAGAGTCAAACATTATTTTGATTTGACGTTAAACATGGCTGCCTGTGGCCATCTTTGTTTACATAGAGTTATATGATGAAAACTTGTAGCGACTACTCCTCTGAAACTACTTGACGGATTATCATGAAACTTCACAGGAATGTTGCTCTTGATGTCTAATTGATCCTAGCAATATTTCAGTTCGGCCGGAAATTCAAGATGGCTGCCATGGCTAAAAATAGATTTTCAAAATACAAGTTTGTAGCGACTACTTCTTGAAAACTATAAGTGATATTGATATGGGACTTTTTCTAAAATGATCAGCATGACATGATATTGGTCCTTGTCAAAAATTATTTGGATTTGACATTAAACATGGCTGCCAGTGGCCATCTTTGTTTACATAGAGTTATATAATGAAAACTTGTAGCGACTAATCCTCTGAAACTACTTGACGGATTTTCATGAAACTTTACAGGAATGTTACTCTTGATGTCTAATTGATTCTAGCAAAATTTCAGGTTGGTCGGCCGGAAATTCAAGATGGCCGCCACGGCTAAAAATAAAAGTTTGTAGTGAGTACTTCCTGAAATCAAAATCAATCAGTAGAGGGTCATTGACCTCTTGTTGTTATTTCACTGCCAGATTTTCCAATGTACTCACAAGCTTCAGGAATGTCTTTGTGTGTTTTTAGATGAACTTTGATGTGCTGCCTTAGCTGTCCACAGAATAAGCAAGCATGAAAGTTATCATACACACGTGTGTTCCAATTTTTTTTCCGACCATGTTGGGCTTTCGAGCATGTTGTGCTCTTCCTTAATTTTGTAACATAAATTCCATGATGGTTTATGTCTCTACCAATTTCAGATTCCCTAAATGATCTTTTTCCTCAGATTCTTAATCCAGTGATGGGACCATTAAAAATGCCTTGAGTAAATTCTTCCTCAGTTTGTGAGTCTTCAACTATGTCCAAGTCAAGGTCAGACACCTGGTCATGATCAGAGTCAGAGTCAGATACATGGGACACATCATTTCTGTTGCCTAACTTGATGGTTCATCACTTTTGTCATTGACTAAGGTGTTAACGCCTTGAGTAAATTCTTCCTCATTGTGTGAGTTTTCAACGTTATTCGAGTCAATGTCTGACACCTGGTCATGATCTGAGTCAGAGTCGGATACAGGAGACACATCATTTCCTTTTGCCTTACTTGACGGTTCTTACTTTTGTCATTGACTAAGGTGTTAATGACTCAAGTAAATTCTTCCTCATTTTTTGAGTCCTCAATTATATTCGAGTCGATGTCAGACACCTGGTCATTTTCTGAGGATAACTGATCGAGAGCCGACTAAATGTCTCCACAGTAACAATCTGCCGCGCCCTTTCTTTTTTTCTTGGCAAGGATGCCTGAAACAATTGTAAGCATTAAATTTAACAAATCTATAATACAAGAGCACTGTCACTAAAAGCCTGATGCTTGCCTGATATGAAATCACTTACAAATAAATTAAAATATCACAAAAGGGTATCTTAGTATAAGTTGTAAAACACTTTGTGATGTAAAATACTGTATTAGGTGGTTAAGTTTGCCACATGGAAATGTTCGCTATTTTATTATTGGCAAATTTCGCAAAAACCTGAGCCTGTAAAAATAACCCGCTTCAGAAATGTACAGAACAGAATGACTGGGGCTTCTTAAAGCTACAGAGTCCCTATATCAATCGATTTCTTCTTCGTAGGCGTGTCTTTATTTGTAACTTCATGTTCACCAGCTCATGTCGAAATCAGGTATTTAAGCGAGCAAATATAGCGCAGGAAATCATTTACTGTATATACATCTACCAGTGCACATCGTACCTATACACAGGTAACAGTAAATTTTACAGCAAAAAAAAAGTTAGCTTCTTTCGGGGCTCGAACACACAACCTTCTGATTTCAAGTCCTGTGCTCTATCCACTGAACTACAACGCTACTTGAGAAAATAGTATACTAACTACCATATATTATGAGGCAAAATAACTTAACATATTTGAATGCAACTAAAGATGGATCAATAAATATGCAGTCCATAAATCCACACGTGTAAATTAACATTGCCTGGTGTAATACTGTATCTTACTAAAACTTCGCCTTAAATCAACCATATCTCGACTTGTTATTTAGCGCTTGATGAGTTTGTGTGCGCATTCTTGTTATTACGTAATGCCTATTTAGTGTTAAAAAACCCACAAAATACCAATAAATAGCAGTGATATAGGGACTCTGTAGCTTTAAGGACATATTTCGAGCCTATTGTATTTGGGGGGAGAGAATTTCTATAGGTAACTGTAAATCATTATTAGCCATACAATTTCATGAGCAAAGTGTGATATTCAATTTTTCTTCAGATTATGAGGCCCAATAAAGCATTTGTGATTGATTGAATTGGATTTTATAGTCGCACCAACAGCTAAGGTCATATGGCGACTTTCCAGCTTCCATTGGTGGAGGAAGACCCCAGGTGCCCCTCCGGGCAATTTTCGTGCACGGGCGGGCACCTGGGTAGAACCACCGACGTTCCGCAAGCCAGCTGGATAGCTTCCTCACATAAAGATTCCTAGGCCCCTGAGGGATCGAACCTACAGCGGTGAGGGGCAAGTGATTTCAAGTCAGAGACGTTAACCACTCGGCCACGAACGCCCCTAAAGCATTTGTGACCAGTACACATAATAACACATTAAAGAATGTTGTATATTATTGTGTTATTCTCTGAATTGTGGTCTAAAAACATTAAGAAATACCAGATAAGTTTTGTATTCAAAAGCTAAATTATGAACATATATTTATTCATTAAAGTAAATTACAGTTAAAGACACATTTCCCAACGGTACTTGGTCATTGAAAAAAACCTATGAAACTACTTGACAGATTTTCATGAAACTTCACAGGAATGCCCGTCCCTAGATGTGCCGTGGAAATCCATGTAATTTCCGCGGAAATCCACGGAAAGAAATTCCATGGCGTATTCGGACTCTCTTTCCATCATTGGATATTGTGATTTTAAATAAAACAAATGAAATTCCATATAGAAATCCACCATAATGGAAATCCACGGAATTCCATGGAAATCCGTGGATATCCACGAAATTCCATGGAAATCCACAAAATTCCATGGAAATCCACGAAATTCCATGGAAATCCGTGGAAATCCATGGCATTCCACGGAATACTACCAAACTTCCACGGAAATCCGTGGCGTATTCGGACGGCTTTCCATGAAGAAGAATCCATGGAATCGGACAAAATCCATGGATATCTACAAAAGAGGGCTAAAAAATAAAATAAAACGAATTAAAATTAAAACATTTTAATTTCAGCAGCAATTCTTTGTTTTCCGTTTTCTAAGCATTGCCTAATAAACTTGATAGTAAAGGCATTGACACAATATTCTCTATATATATATAATCATATCGCCCCCTTAATGCAAAAAGGAGTCAAGTGACATTTTATACTTTTCGAGATAATCGAGTTTAAAGGTTTGAATGTAAATTACAAATCACAGAACTGTATTACAATGATGAAGTTTGCTGGTCATGTAGATATATATTAATGGTTTAAATTCATGATATGATTCAATTCGAAACGTTACTGGTATTATAATATTTTAAGCATTTAAGTAAAAACTCCTTTTTGCATCCAGCGATATTCAATTCTAACCATGCTAAAAGGAGTCATATGTCACTTGTACCCTTTTTGCATAACCATATAGTTAACATTGTAGCATTATATTTTCAGCAAAAAAGGTTCATGTATACCTTTTGGTATTTAGAAACGAACAATTAATAATTATTATGAGTTGTATAGCTCTATTTAATGAAATTTATAATGATTACAGTTCTTCACAAGCATGATAAGGGTTTATAGTCATTTTTTTTTTATAATAAAAACGAACAATGTGTTCATACATTCCGAGGTTATTGTTGTTCAGTGTTTTTGTGTCCAGATCTGCTGTTTAATTGTTATATATGCAGTAATCAACTGCCAGTAGGAGTTATTATGTGTATTCCTCATCTGTTTCTTCATCAACAGATGGGCCAGGATTCCTGTTACTATCATTTCATAGTATTGGTGAAAGTCTTCTGGGATAATCCCCCGTTCACACAAACCAACCAGATCTTGTTTCTTCTTGACCGAGATCGGTTGTTTCGATTCATAGCAAAACCCAATGTCCGAATCTTTCTCTGGCCATCTAACTTGGTGATCTCTCCTTCGTAATCCTTTTGACTGGATTTCAATTTCTATGAAGGAGTTGGGGTCAAATGTGTAGTGATTTTGGATGATCATGTCGTGCCTGGATCCAACGTATATATAGCCAATTGATTTTTATTTCGGTTGGTGTGGACTTGAAATTCAGTGAGCAGTTCTTCACAAAAGATTTAAAGTCAATAACGTGATCGTACTTTAATGGAACTGCTATATACGGCTTTGAATTTCGTGCAAGGCAGACAATAGTACTCCATTGTGAGGGCACACAATTTGATGTGTTCTTTTTTGCCACTTCAATTGCTCCATGGACACTGTCACATTCCATCTGGGAATGGCCAGACTGCAGGAACTTGTGATTAGGTATCTAGAGTTGTGGCAGTTTGTTAATGGCGTACACATACGAGGCAACAACAAATTGGTTTCGATTTTGACTGCCACAGGTGTCTGAATAATATGTGATCTCTTTAATCAATGAATTCGATGAACACACCGATTCTGTATTTTTTAATAAACATGTAGCTATTTCACTGGATCCTCTCTTACCCTGATTTTGTTTTTTTCCGGACTTGCTTGTGCAGTGTGGCGGCAGTAAAACGTCTCCCCGCGCATGCAATCAGTACTGTTATTCATTCGATCTTTGGAGATTGCTAAGCCCGATACTTATATTTAGTTATCGGTGGTACATTTTCAATTTCTTTTGTTTTCTTACTTAATTTTTGATTCGGTGGTTCCACTACTCCGGCCGATAAAAGGCTCTGGATATTGTTTAACCACTCATAGGATATGTTGTCTGCTTTTTGATACTCAGGTTTCATAACCGCTGCTCCCAACAAAATTTCATTATGTTTATTTCGCTCTTCGGGGCATTTAATTTTATTAGATACTGGGACCATACGCCGTACGACATGGGGAAGAAGTAAACTCCATGTCCACCGCCATATGCATGCCATCTTCGGGATGGTTAAAATTTTGTACTATTGATTTTATGAATATAGTGTTCTGCTCAACCCGGGGCTAGAGGTAGGTAGCATATTTCACTACCGCTCATGAACAGTCTCAATCAAACCGAGACTGCAATATTTCGTATGTGTCGTGCTCGGCCGTTTCCAAAGGTCCATTATCATACTCGTTTTGGTGATGATTATACTCCTCTTGCAATTCGTCACTAATGGAATTTTCTATCTTATGACGTGCGCACAACGAACACTGATCCTTTTTGGGCTTAAAAAATGACAGATTGTGTTTATCTTAAGATCATGAGAAAGTTTCTGTCTTTTAGATGTTTTTCTGGAGTAAAGAGACTCCATCTTTGGAAATGAATTGATGTGGTCATTAATGAACATTGCATGATCCATCACTTATTTTATTTGCCGATGGTGTACAACCTCTCATGTCTTTTCCGTCAAAACTCCATGGCGCTTTCTTTCCATCGTGTATGATATCAGTTTGTTACTAACAGCAAGTGTTTTCTTGAAAAATGTTCTGCAAATTATTTCTCTCTTGTTCTGTCCGCTGTGTAAGAAGTATTGCAGCGCCTTTGTTTTCTTGCCCTTTCCTTTCCTTCCAATGTCTTGCTTTATTATCATGTCACAGATAAATTGTCTTTGCATTTCATATGAACCAAGTCCGTAGTAACAGTTGAATATCTGGTTTCTGTCATCTTCAGAAATATTTTCATTGCATTTGAAGCGACAACGTGAGCAATCTTGTGGGTGCACATTTTTATTTAGAATTGGCGTTCCTTTGACAGATATGTACTCCTTTTCTCCACATCTTGCATTTTTTGGTACATTTCTTTTCCACTTCATTTCATTTCTCATTTTCTTGCGACTTCTAACTTTTTTATGAGGACTTTTATAATCTGCTCGTTTGTGTGGTGTACACGCATCTGTCGTTCGATCATGCTGTTTTTCTGGAGTCGCGATGTGCGATTCCCGGGTGATGCAGCTGGTCCATTGGTGAAGACATTTGGATGTTTGTGTTCATTTTCGTCTTTGATATTGTAGCATCATAGTGTTCTTAATTTCTCACTGCTAAATGTGCTGTATTAATCACTTGTGTTGGCACTATTGCTGCGTCTGTTGGCCGGATATCATAGACTGGTGTCAGGGTTTTTTTTCCTTCTATAGAAGAGGCCGCTTAACGGCCCCTTCCCCTTGGAAAATAAGTATAGTTTTTCCCCTAAAAATATAAATTCCCCTCCGAAGAATTGCCGAAATGCGAAAATCGGCCATCGTTTTTTATTATTGCCGAAAAGCTGTCATCTATTGTCAGGGGAAGTAAGTCACGCTGGTAAACAAAAGAACGGAATACGGTATGTCGTAAAATAAACCTCATCAAGGTAGAGCACTGCGCAAATCAGTGATCTCCCTTTACGAGATTTCTTTTACGACATCCCGTATTCCGTTCTTTTGTTTACCAGCGTGTCACGGAAAAATGTCTCATAACTGGAAGCAATTCAACAAGAAAATCAGAAAAACGGACGCAAAAAATACGCGCAAAATTGATGAACGACATCGCCACTGAATTAAGAAGCATGTCCCAGGACACCTTAGACGCATTAATGCGTATCAGTGACTTCAGTGGTAGTTTAAGTGATCAAGATTATGACAATCTGGTGGAGGAATTCAAAAACGTTAAACATAGAGTGATGGCCTTATAATCATAAGATGTATGATAGCAAATTCAATTGAATTTGCCATATTAAAAGTTAATCATGCACTTTAAACTTGTTTACAATTTGTTTCCCCTTTTTCACTAAAACGCCGGCGGCCCGCGGAAATTTTCCCCATCTCAAAGGCCCCAGGCCCCTTCCCCTTTTCCAGAAAAAAACCCCTGGGTGTATTCATTTCACCAGAGAAAATTCGAATAGCAACATTTTATCTATCTGCAATGCTAAGGGTAGGCAGTCCGCTGCTACTGAATTCCATCTTCCACTGCTTCTTAAACTATCAACTTCATTCTCGAAGTCATTCATATTTGTGAAAAATTCTGCATACTTGTCTTTCTCTTGTAGAAGATATTGGCATATTTAAGATTGCATATCATCCGCGCACAATTGTTTGCATCCAGCAAGGCTTTGCGTTTGACAAACTGCAGAGATGGAGCAATTGCCGTCTGATGTCACAGGTACTCGCTTGAGATCGTTGCTTGCGAGTAAATTATCCAGTCTTGTCTTATGACACTTAGCTATCATCATTTGAACACCATGCATTTTTCTGCTATTTCGCTTTTGACATGCCTGTCAACTTTTTAGAGACAGATTGCTTTGTTCGCTTTGCTTTCAGAAGCTTTATTCTTTCCTGTAATATTTGTATAACAGTTTTGTTTACCTTGTCCATCAGAATTTTTCTGAAGAGTTCTTTTAACGTTGGAGCGTTTTTGTTCTTTCTTACATTCATTTTGTTTTGTGCCTTTTGCTCTCTTCCGGCGTACTTTTCTTCTTTTAAAGTTTGGACTCGTCAGATATCATCAGATATTTCACTTGTTGACTGTTTGTATGTGCAAATGTTCTTACTATCATCAGACACATTGTCTTCATATCTATCTCTCTCTGCTGGAATAAGCTTCCTTTTGACAGGCAATCGTTTGGTTACAAGATATTGTTGAACAAGTTTCGCCAAAGGAATATTGTCTTCAGAATCCGAATCTGATTTTTCCTCTGTTACTGGGTGAGTCTGAGGGATAGATTTGTCAGCAATGTCTATGCGCACTGCAGTGTATATCTCAGGAGATTGCCGTTCCGTCTCTGCTGCCCGGATTTGCACTAAAACAAGTTTTATTAAATTGTAATTAATGATAATTATGTACATTGACAGACGACTACACATACAGTATAATCATGATAATTATGTTATAAAGATTTATTTTGCATATTAAAATTTTGAAGGTACGTTCTAGAAGAAATAATAATAAAGTAATAGTCAAAGTGCAATGGTTATTTCTCCAATTGCACTTGGACGGTAGTATATCCAACCATGAAAATAACTGCATAATTATTATGCATACATAATAATATCTAGCAAAATAATACAATTTTCATCCCATTTTCTGATGTTTCATTGCATATTTGTTCATACAATTCCTCATCTGACCACTGGTCAATCTGTAATTGAACAAGGAAATCATATTTCGAACATACTGTACAAGCAATTCAAGTAGTACGACATTTTATTTAGTTACTATCAACCAATACAACACTCAATAGATGCTCAATAAACGTTTAAAGCATACATTTATGATAAAAAGTAATTAAATTTACCTTATATTGATCCAAATCCATCTTGGCCAAACTTTGAAAAATCCAACAACTGGTGTTCTCTTCACATTTATAAATTCCAGGACCAAATACTGCAAACACTTTCTTGCATACCGGACAAGGATATCAGTAATTTTACCGGGGCTAGATATTTCCATCTCACCCTAGGGTCGAGATAAAATTCACGCGCCAACATCCGGTATGCCGGAAAGCATGCAAAACGTTAATACTGGCGGCGTCAACGCACAATATGTCTCTGATATGCAAGAAAAGAATCTATCATGGGTATTCGGTTCAGATAGGGAATTCCAACCCTCGGTATAAATGTTTTAATCGGATCCTCGGCAGAGCCTCGGTTCCGATAAAAACACATATACCTCAATTGGGAATTCCCTATCTAAACCGGATACCCATGAAAGATTCTTATAATCTGTAATCTGATAAACCCCTTGTCATCACTAATAATTAGCATTCTGCTTTGTAAACTTTTCAGGAATGTTGGCATAACATAATGTGGAAAAACAACACAAGGGGCACTAAATTGTTATAAATTGAATTTTAATTGACATTTAATGAATGAAAAGATGCACTTGAATCCTTTTTGCAATAACATTTGGTTTACAATCATACTACTAACAGTCAATGCAAAAAGGAGTCATTTGTCACATGGCTCCTTTTTGCGTAATAGGTATAGCACATAACTCCTTTTTGCATAACTATATTGTTGAAAATACACTTGACTCCAATTAGCACTTATCGTTTTCAATATGAATATATGCAAATATAACCTAGATATTTTTAGGGTAGTTAGATATGGTCGAAAACCTTCAGGAAATCTAAAAATGTCAAAATATGTGAAAATGTCACTTGACTCCATTTTGCATTAAGGGGGCGATATATAAATACTACTAATCCAACCTGAGGCACCTTAAATTGTGCAACAAAATATAACGTAATTATTCTAATAATCGACAGGATATTATTAGATATATATACATGGTAACCCTAATAGCACATTTAATCATATATAAATACTAAATAATCTACCCTGAGGCACTCTTAACAAAATATAACATAATACATTTTTACCATCAATTCCAAAGTTTGGTAGTCAGGCGGCTATAGAGGCAATATGTCTCGTGCAGTTAATTTACGCTACACATAAAAACAGGAGAATATCTATGATATATCTGTTTTAACCAGTATTGCATTAAAAAAAATCAGAAGCATGGTATATCCAATAAATACTGATAAAGGTGATCCTTTGAGAGCAACAAACACAATTAAGAGAATAAAGATGACCTGAAAATTATACCATATTCTAACATGACCTCCGCAGTCTTTCATTATACACAAAGAAGAGAGGCAGCTATATGTTATTCTACGATAAAATACAGCTGTTCCATTAATTCCCCGCGTATATTTCATCCGTTGGAAACGCCGCGTTACATGATGTCACTTGGTAAATATACGTCACGAAGACAAACTCAACAGTAATTTTAATGAAATATTAATTACAACAAACTTGCCATGCTCCCAAACCGTGCACAACCCCGATATAAACCCATCATATGCATCTGACAGTACATATAACATTAATAAGCATCTGAACAAGCTGAGAACGTTTGACATCATACAGCGCAAGCTATATGACTTAAGCAATGACTTGTTTGTCACGGGACTACTATTGTATTTAAACGCAAAACTTTGCATATGAGGGCACCCAATGGAACAGCCTATAAACATAGCAGCCTGATTACCTTGACCTCCGAGGTAATATATAGTTCCCCAACAATAGCGTTAACAATGGGGTTATTGTTGTGTTAGAATCAAAATAATAATACTACGCATCAGAACTCCTAGCTGTATTTTATTCACCGATAAAACACTGGTACATATTTATTATTTCTTAAGTAAACCATGGTATAATTTTGGGTTAATGTCAAATAGTCCATTATGCAGTTTATATAGCAACTGCATAGCTAGTAGCAGCTATACGTTAAGAAAAATTAAAACTGCAAATTATGTCACTGTTGATTTTCCTCTTCATGAAGTGGCGTTTTTGGGGCCCTGGAGCAAGCGCGACGGCTTCACCATGTCCCTTATCACAATTCTGATGGACTCGATCGGGACATAGTTCCATGTTTCCAAAATGCATTCTGAAAAAAGTGATACCTTTGATTGGCATTTGGTATTAAAGCAGACAGCAAGTTATTAAAGCTGAAACGATCAAGAATTTGTAGTCAGTCTTACTCATCTTTGAGAAAGTGTCTGAAAATTCCATTTTATCATTATCTTTTCAATGGATTCCTAATACTACCTTAATGCATGACACTGCTATATTTTCAATATTAACAGATCAAACTTATTGTACCTGTGCATGGCATTTTTCTGTAAAGTGTTGTAGCACTTCTAGGCTATCAATAATTACAAAAGACTCGCTGAAATGAATTGTTGAATATTTAATGAGTAACGAGTGAACGAGTCACTCGTTGATTTAAGAGTGATTAGAAATAAACAAACCCTCTATAAATTTCAGTTTTCCACGGTCCTCAATGGCAGGTCTCTGAATCCCGCCTTTTGACTTCTTGCCATTTATGCTCCTCCCCCTTATTTCTTCCGCGGTGAACAGCATCCTGAATAACTTTGCTGTGGCCTTCTTGTAGTCAGAATGCATGTTCACCTCAGACATGACTTGGCTCTGGAAAGAAATCATTGGGAAAATGTAGACAAAACAAAAAACATAAAAAAAATTATGCACTTTCCAAGTAATTGACAAAGCTATTCTTGTAAACAAAAAAATAATAAGATGATATGCATCAATGAATACCAGGTCACAGAGAAAAATAAGATTCCCACTTGAAGGAGGTACTTCAGGGTTGGTCATTGTTAAAATACATGCTAAACCTGGCCTACCAAAACCAAAGCATGCCCAATATCGAGGTGAGGGCAATGTTTTGTATACGGTCCGCCATATGCCTGGCCCAACAAAACCAAAGCATGCCAATATTGAGGAGAGGGTAATGATTTGTACATGATCTGACATATGCCTGGCCCACCCGAACCAAAGCATGCCAAATATCGAGGAGAGGGTAATGTTGTGTATATGATCCGCCATACATGCCTGGCCCACCCGAACCGAAGCATGTCCAATATTGAGGTGAGCCACCAGTCTGTAAGTGCAGATATACTAATGGAAAAAACAACACATAACGGGTAATTTCCGCTATATATTGTATGTTTAATATGCCACTGCTAATCGAATGGTACAGGGCAACATTTGGGCTGCCCTTTCGTAAAGTAGGTTTAAACAGCACCAAGCATACCAATGGTTACCTTTTTAAGTTTTTATTATCAACAGAAAGCACATTTGGCTCAAGCAGGAAAACAAATTCAGGCTTTAAATGTTGCATTCTATTAACATTAAACATAATACTGAAATGGCTCGACTTTTTCAAGCGAAACTTCAACATGTATGCATTTTATGTGACAAAGTATACTTTGATTAAAAGGTCTACTACATGGCGAGTCTTAAAAATTAGCCAGTAGCCCGAAGCCTGCGGTCAGTAAAATCATGTAGGGCGTGTAAATTTTGCAAGCTGACATGCCAATCGGGCATGTTAAAAATTAGTGCCAAAATGAATCGGAAAGAAATCAGACCCAAAAACTAACACAGCTTGAAAACTTATTTAAAAGTCAATTTATTTTGTTGATACATCGCCAGATTCAACTCTCAGTTTCAGAACAGACTGGTTTTCAATTTTATTTGCCGTTATCGAATGACGTTGGGGATGAAGGAGCAATATTTAGTAGGAATCATTACCATGATGTAAACCCTACTGATAATGAACTGAAGATCATTTCCGGTCTAATTTGTAACGTACGATGAGATTCATTATTTCGAAAGAGTGTAGCCCAGCAGAAAAAGACTGACACACAAAAAGTAATGCAGACGTAAGTAACTAAAAAAAGAACTTATGAAATAAACAGAACCCGTAATTTTCAGAACCATTGACTGAGAGAGAATATGGTGTCAAAACAATCAAGTCTTTTTTTATGTACTTATTTGTGATATTCTATCGAAAATAACATAAAACAATATACATATTTGTCTAAAAATAACACTCGAATAACAATTTAAAAAATTCGGGTCAGCAGAAATGTGTTCAGACTAGTAAATTTTTGCAAGTCACATATCAGACGGGCTAGTAGCTCAAAATGTTTTTCGTGAAGACTGCATGGCAGCTGTTCTTTTTGTAAATTAGTTGTAGCCCCTTTTTGTACAAAACACATTGAAATATATCTGGAATATTACGTGAATTAATTAGGTGTGTATAATAGTGCATATAACAATAAGCAATTTTGCGATTATGCGTTTCTTTTTCCTTTCAGTATAGCGAGAGAGAGAGAGAGAGAGGAAACTAATAACCGTCGATTTCGTTATTTCATGTTCGATTTATATCATTTCAAGAGTTAGTTCGGTAGTTTCATAGCTTTTTACTTCTTAACCCATACCCTGCTATTTGTATAATTGACCATACTTTCCTTGAATTTGGATCAATCCAATAATGCTTCATAGCTCTTCTAGGTTTTAGAGAATGTATTGAATGAGTAGTGACTGTGTCGACCCTGTTCAGACAGTGCAGACTGATCTGGGTTTACACTGGTCGCAAACATATATGTACTCCTATCCCACTTGTAACGTTATGTTAATTGTTGAATTGTTGAAAGTTGACATCTACAAGTATATTAATATCAGATAATATTCTAATATTATACTCCTGACAAAAAAGGGTATTTGGGTCTCTTTATGGACTGAACATGATGGCAGATGTTAAAAATTATAAGTCTAAAGATAGTAATACCTTGATATATCCATTATATGTTTTTTCTCCTGTTCTGTTGTTGTTATCTCCTGTTCTGTTGTTGTTATCTGCAACCTAAAAAAAAAAGAAAGGGATTTTGCAATATTTCCAACAACAAAATGTCATACATTATTAAATTAAAATTCGGAGAACATAGCAGGTGAATTCCCATATACATTTTTTTTATATAAATAAATGAAATTAGTGACACCTGACAGGGATATTATAGTAAGAGCCGATTATAACCGATGATCAGTAACTTAGACATATCGATTAAGATAATCGATTGTGAACTTCAACAATCGATCATCAGCAATGTCAAAAAAATGCATTTTTATTTCCTTACACCGGGTGAATTGTCTATTAAATTTACAATTATTTGATTTAAATTTTAATTAATATACTTAACTTCAACATAACATCAAAAATAAACTAGATTATTACATGAAGCAAAGATAAAAAAAACACAATGATCTTGTTCAACACTGGTTCCAATTTTCTTGAACGCAGCTTTATGTCTCCAACTTCAATATCACTTCTTACTTTAATGATTGACTAACCGATTGTAACCGATGATCCACTGTGAATTTGAAAGATTACTTACACTAATTCTAATACACCTGTACCATTACCCTAGTTTAAAATATCTCATATTATAGACGTGTGCCCTTGTTGGCCGAGTTTTCCCGCCAAGTGCCGCTTATGATTTTACAGTTTCAGCATACAAACTTTTTAAAATATTTCCTTTCCAATGAAATGGGTCTATTTCAATAAATTTATATCCAAAACCAGAAACGGCATTAGATAAGATGTAATTAAACACTCTTCTCGATATGATGTCACGGACCTCGTCAATGCTATTGTGACAAATTATTTCACTCACACTTCAGGCTCTTTAGTTTGTTTAGAACTGAACTCCAAACTGTGATATCATACACCATAATTCACTGTAAGCCATGTACTATTTCTTAAATATAAATTTTATAAGTTGTGTGTAACTGTCGTCTCAAAGATGCAAGTTTTAACTTCGTCTATCTTTTTAATATCAGATATTTACACGTTAACAAAATCAAGAATTCAAGTTTAGTTGAACTGTTCAGTTACAAGTACCTAGCAGAACTGATTCTTCGATCAGTATCAGTAAATTGCAATAACAGTAGTATGAAGCATGTCGCTACTAGTATCAACCCTAGATACCGGAAAAATATTTACCTGATCATCTTGTGTATCAGCAGCATCTGTCTGGTAGGAAGCACCTGGATCCATGAAGGGACTAGGTAAATTCAGTGTAGATGTGGGTGCTGGTGATGACAATGGTGTGTGCGCTGGCGACGAGAACGTTGACGCAGGCGATTTGAATGCCAATGAGTGACTGGGCGCTGGTGATGAGAAAGCTGATTGCTGATATGTACGGCTGGTAGATGGTGACCCGAATGTCATCGTATGTTGTGTCACTTTCTGACTGTACTCGAATAGTTGAGTCTTGTATTTCTAGAAGCAAAATTATTTGTATGCACTTTATGTGTCTCACCATGGGCATCTGCGCAGTATGATCTGGCCTGAAATTCACCAACCATTCTTGAGAATATTCTTAGACTTAAGCCCAAGTACAGAATTTCAACCACAAATATTTCTATAAGTTTCAAGTATAAACATTCATTTCAAGCTGCTGTGTATAAATATGATAAATACTAGCAAATAGCAACTTCATACGATTGTTCATCTTTGAAGGTCATGGAAATATTTGTGAACGAAATTTTAGTACTTAACTCAAGTCTAAGAATATTCTCAAAAATGGTTGGTGAATTCCAGGCAAGGTTTCTACTTTGTTCACTATTCAAAAAAAACTATGACTTACGAACAGTGTCGACTCTGATCAGACTGTTTGGATGCAGTGGTCACATTGGGCCAAAAATAAAATTATGTTTGTTTCCCCTTCCCGACCCATGCAAAAAAGGGTTGGGTAGGTAGGTAGGTAAAATATTTTTTTTATTTCATTTCTTTTATTTGAGATCAAAACTGGAATACATGCTACCTATAAGACACATTTAAGACAAAAAAAAAAAAAAAAAAAAAAAAAATAAAAAAATAAATCGCCAGTGTCGAAAAAATAATTCGGGTCGCGGCAATTTCGGTGGGTCGGTCGGGAAGGGGAAACAAACATAATTTTATTTTTGGCCTTGAGGCAATTGCAAAGACCCATATTCAATGGTGGACACATACACAGTTGTATAATACATTTGTATGAGACACACTTAAAAAATCTGACCATAGGGCTTTGTATATTTTTGTCAATAAAAAGAAGAGGCCAGCCCAAGGGCCTCAAAAATGCTCACCTGAGCTGGTTAATGTCAAATAAAGCAAAAGTATTAAATTAATAAATAAGAGGTTCTATTGGTCCTTTATTGAACCAGGCTACAGTACTATCTCGTATCAATAAGCATCTACCAATCATGACTGCGTGGACTTGATCTGGCTAAACTAAGCTGTATGCTGGAATATGGTTCTAAATGCTCATCGCCGAATTTTAAACGCGATTTTTTACCCGTTATTTTTTTTTTCAAGGCCATCTTTAAAATACTGTTGGTTTGCTGTGCTCCGGCATTTAAAGGTGGGTAGGTAGGAAGGTAGGTGAATTTTTTTCTTCTTCCAAATACAGTAAAATACAGTAAAAAAACAAGAGAAAAAATTAAAAGGGAAAATATTCTTAAAATAGCACCAAAAAAAAGTTAAATTGCAATAAAAAGTTTTGGTTAGGGCTCTTTTAAGTGAGTAGGTTGAGCACAGCAAACCAACTATATTTTACAGATGGCCTAATGTTTTTTTTATTTAAAAAAAATATCCTTTTATTTACACAGATATATGTCTTCCTATTTATTTATTTTTAATGAACGTACCTCCATTTCATGCCACATGGAACTGACTGTGTACTCCAAATGGCCAACTCTACTGTACAATTCAGCATTGTCAGATACCAATTGCGCCATTTCTTGGTTGCACTTTGCTGCTGAATGTTGGGGAGTTTTTTGTGGGGTAAGTCCCGTTTCTTGTACAAGGGACAAGCTGTCCTTTACAAGTTGTGAAGACTCCATCCTAAAGAAGAAATAAGGAGAACTTGGACCTGTGTACACTACTGGTATAAATAAGTTTTTTTAAGTTTTCCATATTATATATATATATTGCTATATAGAGCATCATCCGACACCTCAGTACCAGTTATTACCTCAGTACAACTTTAGTCACAAAAATATAATGTTGCATGCAAAATATCAATTCATGTATTAAGAGCAAGATTTTAGTTTTCTATAAGATCATGTTACCCTAGGGTTGGGGTCATTTTTTTATTTAACTCCAGACACATTTCGAAAAATTTAAAGCACAAAAACATCATGCTGCATGCAAATTATCAAAGCTACAGGCTTCCTGAGGTAAAACGAAGACGTGAGTTCAATAGCTCCCCCTATTCTACTCGAAGTCGAGCTAAAAATGTTTACCTTTCATCCTTTTTTTCTGTGTCAAGGCTGGTTAAATCTAAATCTTCTTCTGCAGAGATTAACTTCTGCAAATTGGCCAATGCCACATCTTCTGCAGCAGACTGCAACTTCTTCTGTATTAAAAAAAAAAAAAAAAAATGCATCAATCATAAAAATCAGAAAATAAGATTCAAATCCTTAGCCTTGAAATCAGCTTTATTAATTTATTTTAGGATAGGTATTATCGAAGTGCAGTCTCAAATTAGCCGGTAGCCCGAAGTCCGCGGTCAGTAAATTTACCAGTCCATTAAACAGTATAATTATATGAGTGTTTTTTCCTCTGGACTGATCTCTAAAAAGGTTTATGAAAAATGAACTTAAAAATGAACTTTCAACATGTTGTATTAAATCAATCTTAAAATGCATGATTTAACAAAGGTTACATAACATAATTATGCATAAACTTAAACAAGAGGCCCAAGAGGGCCTGTGAACGCTCTACTTGCTAAAGTTATGTATAAGGGGCCAGAACTCCTTCAAATATCATTCAACCAGAACATGTTGATGATATACGCAACTAATCTTGGTACTGATCATTCCTGCCAAGTTTCGTTGAAATTCAACAAGAGGTTCAGGAGAACTAGTCTGTACAAAGTAAGTGTATTAAAACCTTTAAGGTGTCATAACTCCGCCAAAATACATTCAACCAAAACACAGAAATAACAGGTGCAACTATGCTTGGTACTGATCAGCCCCACCAAGATTCGTTGAAATCCTGAAACGTGTCCAAGCTTTCATTGATATTAACAATCTGGTAAAGTTTGGTAAAGATTGGGTGAAAAATGAAGGTCCTATCATCTTGAGGCAAAATATAGCATTTTTAACTAAATCAAGGGCCATAACTCCGCTGTTACTGGTCCGATCTGGCTGGTTCTCGAACTTGTCCGAGCTTTCATTGATGTTAACAATCTGGGTAAAGTTTGGTAAAGATCGGATGAAAAATGAAGGCCCTATTGTCTTACCGAGACAAATGTTAACGACAGATGGACAACTCGGCATCTCGTAAGAAAGAAAAAAAGATTTAATCCTTAATAAAATTGTTTTAAACTTTTTACACTTTTCAAAATAATTTATTAACTTTTTTTTATGTAAACTGAAAAAGGAAAGAGCCATAACTCAAGTTATAGTCACTTGATTGTATTGCCATATCGATATAAGCATCTTGGCATAATAAAACATCCTGTAAAATCTCAAAATATTAAAAGAAATATATAAAGCTATGTGACAGTGTCCATGCACATACCTCATTCTTTTTGCTGTCACAGGCATCTACTGATAGCTTTCTTTTCACTGCTTTAGTTTTTGATACAGCCACCGCTTTCGGTCTTGCCACTGTAGCCACCGCTTTCGGTCTTGCCACCTTGTCAGGAATCTAAAAAATAATAAATAAAAGAGCTATACCAGAAAGGTAAGGTCCATCCAAATTGGGTAAAAAAAAAGAAAAGTTTAGTGTGTATGTTTCTCTTTTATAGTGGGCCATCCATATTATGTTCAAGAAACATGCTTTTGATGTGGATTTAGTATAGTATGGAATTATTCTAAAAAAGAATAAAGATTTGCCTACCTATTTTTTTTTTCGGAACAAGACCAGAAAAAGACCCCATTTTTTTTACCTCGACTTAAATATTATATACTCAACAGGTCCAGGTCATATTAACTATAAGTTGTTTGGTCAGCAACAAACAAAATAACTGGATGTTGCATCAACCTTTTTTTAAAGAGTTTAGAGAAAATTTGAAGTAAAGTTGCGCCTCCCAATTACCTTCAATGTGAACAGAAGAAGGCTGGGTGGGAGGCTAGGTGTATCCTGCAGAAACAGAAAACATTATAATTACCTTGTCACTGGTCTTGTCACTGGTCTCGTCACTGGTCTCGTCTACACTGTTATCACTAGCGACGACAGAGGACTTGTTTCCTTCATTCGTTTTTTCCTGTTAACATCATTTTTACAAATTATGATTTCATGCATCCAAATAAATAACACAATTCCTATAATTATTCGTTCAGAATCTCTTCCGACTTAAGAAAAGTCTTGTTAAGTCAGTGAGTTAAGAAATCACCAATGTTTTCAAAATAGTGTTAATACCTTGTAGGTGTTAATTTCACTCATCACTATTTACTCGCGTGATATCAGTTTCTGTTAACATTTAATTTATTCAGTCCATATGCAATTGTTTTTTATCAAACTTTCCATGTTTGAAGAGTTATCATATAAGCATACATATATACATTAGACTAACGATTTGCTATATATTTCCGAGAGTAATTACCTACTTAGTGTAACAACTATCAAAAAAAGTGACCCGTTACTGCCTGAAGGATGTGAGTTTTTAAAAAGAATAAATAAATACCCTTAAAATCAAATAAGGTATAACAGATGTTTTTTTACTACAATTTGGTTTAAAATGCTCAGGCCTGATCATCAAAACATCCATGATTTGAAGTTTTAAACTTTTAGGAAAAATGATCCTGTAAACAGGCAAAATGGCAGATTTTCAACACTCAGCTAGTACACGTATAAGGCATAGTTCATAATAATGTTGGTTATCATATTACTGAGACAGCAGAATCCAGTAAGGCCAAATAAAATTATACCTGTGTTTACCGTAACATTGCTGAAAAAACAGGGTAGGTAGGTAGGCATTTTATTTTATTTTTTGGCAAAGTTACATTAAAGGTGGCGATGAGGTTTGATGAATGGGAAAATGTGGTATTTTAAAAACTTTAATAGATAACAATATGAAATTGTGTATGTTTTATTGTTTCCCAAAAGGCCTGGCAACAACTGGCACTTTTCCCAATCAATTTGCAAAGGGGTAAAACAGTTTAATTTTCGCAAGTCCGGAAGAGGGTCAGTTCCAACAGCAGGACAATGAGCACATGAGTCTGCCATGATCGCGTGAACATAATTATTTTTTCAAAAAATAAACAAAAAAAAAGGAGTTGGGGGTGGGTGGGGGTTCTCAGAGGGTCGGTCGGGTTACAGTAAACTCTGGTATACTTTTATTTAGCCTAAGAAAAGCTCTTGAAAAAGTCCTTTAGTTTTAAATTTACGCTTTTAACCCGCGTGATCCTTTACTACCTAAATGCACTACGTGCCTGCGCAAAGAATACATTTTAGTCAAGAATTATACTTCCATAAAATCGATGTCAACTAATGAAATAAACTTCAGAACAAATTAATATATTGAGAAAATGTAAGTTAGTTTAAATCAATTGTGTTTGCAGTTACCAAGGTACAATTTCACTTGGTGTGTCGATGAATGGGAGGAGCTGAGGACTGAAAAAGTTAAAATCACGATAAGGTACAATAGCCAAGGAAATAAAGGAAACTCATGAAATTGTTAATTGCTTTTTCAAAACTTTAAGTGATGAATGATCAATATTTATCTTACCTCTCTCATTTTCTGAACAACTGGTAGGTCTAGAATCAGCTGCTTGAATCTTGCTTTAGACGTCAACACTCCAATCATTTCTTCTTTCCCATTTTCACCTGTAGAAGCAACAAATTATAACATATAATAATAAATATTACAAAACAATTACGTGTAAACATTTTAACAGTTGAACAATTATTTAACTGCTAGTTAATGAAAGAATAAAGCTTTGCGAAACCTGAAAAACTCCATAATAAAATCGTCCATGTTCTGTGAGTGGGTGGGGGGTTTGAACAAACAAAATCGTTTTCCAAATAAGATTTATGCTGGACAAGGTGGGTACATTTACTTATTCAAAGAGTCCGTTTCAAAGAGTCCGTGTAACAGCAGATACATACACAAACAATCGCGCAATTGAATATAGTTGAATTTAAATAGCTTACCAGCCAGCATGCCGATAACAGCGTCCACCACACCATACTTTCCACATCTTGCTTTCACAACCTCCTCTATCTTATACTCTTGGAAGTCTTTCCTGGGTTCGACCACATTAGAAAGAGTAAGAACGCTCCCTGTTATCGGCCTATCGTTAAACCAGATTAACAGAGCGTAGATTTTGCATGATGCCATTTTTTAAAACGATATTTGTCGACTTTTTTCCGATTCTGTTTTCCCTCTTTTGAAGCAACCGCCAACGGATGTTGATATCCAATTACAGTCACGTGTTATGGCACCGAAATGAAACCAAAAGAGGCTCCATAGGGAAATATATTTCGCAGAAGATGATGATTATGTCCTTTATAAAACAATATCCATCGAATAAGGTTCATTTTTCAAGGATCGCGATAAAAACTGATGAAAAATATAAAACCGTATTTATCTATCTTTGACGTAGTTCTGTACATTTGTATTTCCTTACGGAGCCTTGTTTTAGAGAAATATATGAAGGAATCGTGGCGCGCACCTGCAGTGTGAACTTTATTCAGATCAAGACCAGGATTCGTGTGAAATTCATATTTTTACTTCTAGTAATAAATAAATATAAAAAAAATAATATACAGTATAGTTTAAAGCTTAAATAGATGCGATTGAATATTGCGTATTTGTATCACATGATCTCCACATGATGCCAAGATGTCACGTGACCAATCATTTTTCGGATGCGGAAAACACAAGAGTCAATATTGGGAGAGTAAAACTATTTTCACCGTGAATCTACATGTTGATTAAAACAATTCTTAAGCACAGGAAAACATGGATGACCCTAAGGACAACAGGTAATTGTGTGTGTGTGTGTGTGGCTTTTCAGGTGGAAAAATTATAATTCTACAGCTTTTTTTTTAACACCGCCATTTTTACTTTTAGCGCAGCATCTTTTGCCTTGCAGAAGTTTTTGGTTTTATTTCGTTGACGTTATATTATAGATCATCCGATATGCACACATCATAGCTCATTCCTACAATACAGTGAGTAGGTATATAAACATAATTCCTGGTAATAAGTATTTGGAAAACTGTAGTTGACAGCCAAAAGATACAATTATTTTCGCGAAAACCCATGTCAATACAGTACCTTATAAATCGGGCTGGGCCATTGATTAAAGTTTCATTTTTGGCTAAATTTTTATTTATATTTTGATTAAAAGATTTTGGATTGGAATTGCAAACTAATATTTTCAGATGGTGTTTACATGTTATAGAAGGATAAGTACTTTTACAAATATGGAGTCTTAGAGGATCATGTATAGATCTGGATGACATATTGAACATTGACAACCCTTTCTTTTTTTACTATGGTTAATAATATTTATCCTAAAGAACTGATTTCTGATATTAACGTTTCTTTTCTTGATTTAGATCTCTATTGAAAATGGTGAAATAATTAGCAAAATCTATGACAAGACAGCTGATTTTAATTTTGATATTGTTAATTATCCCAAGGATAATCCTCGATTCTCCCCATTCAACTTCTTATGGGGTCTCTCAACTTATTCGTTTTACTAGAGCTTGTAGTCGAGTTGAGGACTTTAACGTAATCTTTGTTTAACTAAAAATCTACTCCATCAGGGCTACCGTTACCATAAACTTTGTAAAACCTTTGCAAAATGTTATTATTGTAACACTGATCTTCTTTCCAAATATGAGTAATTTAAGAACTCTTCTGCGACACTGACTATCACAACCTGACTTCTATAATGGTGATGTGATATACAAACTTTGTAAGATTCTTGGTCATGATCACTTTCATACTATCTTTGTTAAACTTGTTAAAGGTTTATCAAAAGAGGTTATAACCCTATCATTTTTCAATGTACTGCATGCTTGTTGGTGGACCCAACAGTTCGCCACTATGCTTTCCTCTTTAATTGTACGATAACTGGACCTGATTATCGCATTGAGGGATTGATTAATGTGCAGTTGGGATAAATAGAAAGAAATAAGTGTAATATATGCTCCATGTCCTTTATTCTAATTGAATGTTGTTTAACGGCTCATCAACACAGTATTGGTTATTTAGAGCTGCCCCAGAAAGAGGAGAAGGATACATAATAGGATTCCGGGAACCGTGCCCTACTCTTATTATCAAATAGATTCCTATGGTTCTTTAACGTGCTCGGAGGATAGACCGATACACGGGACCGCCCGGTTTACGTCCCCATCCGACGGACGAGGCTAAGGGAAAGTGTCTTGCCCAAGAACACACCGACGGAACTCAGTAGCACCACGGAGGATTGAACCCGGGGCCTCCGGTTACAAATCTGCCGCGCTCCCGACTGCGCCACGCCAGCCCACCCTTTATTCTAAATCCGCAGATAATGTAACTGATGTAATATTTCATAAAACAGTTTGTTTTAAACACAGCCATTTTTTAGTGCCTGAGAAAGTCAACTGTATTTTTTTTCAGTTTCAGTGAAAGGGCTTTGGAAGATTGTAGTAAGTCGAAGAAGGAATGGGTGTGTCCTGTTGATGTTTGCAGTACAGTTCTGAGCAGAAAGCAGACATTAAAGACACACTTGTCGATTGTTCATGATATAAACCGTAAGTAATTAGTTAAGACATCTACATGTAATCAGAGCTTCTCTTATTTTTTAACAGAACTTTTTTTTAATATTTTGACATTTATGGGTGCAGTCTTGGCCTAACAATGTCAAAATATTAAAAAAAAGCTAGGGAAAAAAACTGGGACATTACCCCATCCTGCCAATCAAACCCAGGACCTCTGGGTCAAGAGGCAAATATGCTAACCACTCGATCAAAGATCAGCAGAGCTTATGCCTTGGTGTGGTGTCCATCTGTCTGTCCGTCCGTAAACCTTTGATTATTTTAACGACTACTTGGATGAAACTACTAGATGGATTTTCATGAAACCTTTAATACAGGAATGTTGCCCATGATGTCTAGTTGATTCAAGCAAAAAGTCAGATCGACCAGAAATTCAAGATGGCCGCGACAGCTAATAATAGATTTTTAAAAAGCAAGTTTGTAGAGACTATTTTTTGAAAACGATAAGTGATATTGATATGGGACTTTCTCTAAATTGATTAGCATGACATGATGTTGGTTGTTGTTGGAATTTATTTTGATTCAACATTAAACATGGCTGCCAGCAGCCATCTTTGTTTACATAGAGTTAGATAGTAAAAACTTGTAGCGACTACTCCTCTGAAGCTACTTGACCGATTTTCATGAAACTTCACAGGAATGCTGATCTAGCTATCAAAACCTATCAGGAGAGCTTCAGGGTCATTGACCTATTGTTATGAATAAAATGTTAAAACCAGCAACTTCATTGTCTCAATAGACAGTCTATTTGGAGGTGAAATATTCATTTTGTCATTTTTTGTTCATGCTCATTAAAGGTCTTCATCATGACCCCTGCATTGTTTTAGGTGCCATCTCGCTCAAATCACTAAAAGCAGTGGCAGAAAAACAATAAACGTGGCTCCAGCGTAAATGGAGTGCCTACAATAGAATTTGCAGCAACTCTGCAGTTCAGGGTGAGAAAGTCCTAGGCCCATTCTCCATATTTTATCTCGATGAACAGGGAGGATGAGCCTGGCATGTTCATGCCTGTTAGGCGCCATATAACCTTTTATGTGTTGGTGCGCCTTAAAACTTCAATTCAATTCAATTCTTCCAGGCTACAAACTTGTTTTGAATCCTACATATACCAAAAGAAATAACCTTTAAAATATATACTTACTTGTAAAATGATATAAAATATAATAATGATACTTCAATTTTCAGATGAAATTCCATCTAAGCGGTACAAGCTGTATGAATCTGACCCATCTGCTTCAATTCCTCGGAGTACATACTTTCATAAGAGGTAATCCAGTATAATCAGTATTTGAGAACTATTAAGTATCAAGCTTTGGTAATTTGCATGTAACATCACATAATAGTGTATACCAAAGCTATAAATGTGGTGACCCTGGGGTCAAGTGATTTTATATATATAAATAAATGTGAGACAAATTATCAATTTAATAAGATAAATGTGAAACAAATTATATATAAGTATATATATATATATATTGTACATGCAGCATCATATTATGGTGGCTTACAAACGTTTCACCGATGGTGACCATGGGGTCAAAAATGGCCCCACCCTGGGAAAGCTTCAAAACCCTTCTTTTCTGAAAAATAAAATAACTACCTTGCCAGTAGAGCGTCCAAGAGGGCCTCTTTTTTTACCTACGTACTTACAGCAGTGGATTAATATTGTCGATTTTAATAAAACAAACACAAATTCTGCTAATGTTAGGTTAAAAGTGTATTTATCGATCATCTGGAGGCTAAGCCCCTTTAAGGGACACACTAATACTTTGAAGAACGGAAATCATTCAGTGGCAATGGTATATCCATACGCATATCATCAGCAGCCGGATCACGATGAATCGTCCCAGCCCCAACATTGAGTACTATAAAATTAAATTTATGTTATCAACATCAATAGAATGATTCATATTTGGTAAGATTTTGAAAAACAAATACTAAAAATTGGAAATCACCGAAACACATACCACTATTTTATTAAGTTTATCAACAAGGTTTTAGTCCAATCAAGGCAGATTAAGCTTTATAAATCGCTAGCGATATGTGTTAAATGACGCCAGTTAAAATTTCAAATGAAAATATTAATTATTAAAAAATATATAATTCTTTGAAAAGTGACCGATTATAAAAGTAGAGTAGTGTATATGAACAAGGAATATTCTAAAACATTATGTATTAAAATCATCTTTGCATTAAACTTAAATATCTTTTATAATTTTACAGGAAAAATGACAATGGATTACCGGTAGTACCAAGTCAAGAAGGAACATATCTGCTGGTAGACCAAGTACCATATCACGAACCACAGGCTCATGGAGAGAATCCGGGGTATTTCGATGTTTCGGAAGTATTTTTAAGCGACATGGAAATTTCAAGCGACTCCAGTGATCAGTCTGAATTGTCCTCTTCAGAAAGTTATGATAGTTCTGATACAGATTGTATTGGTAATAGCAGTACTCCAAGCTCATCAACACACAAGCATGAAGAAAATAGCGTCCCTTTATATGTCATACAATCAGCTAGTGGGGAAATTTATTCTGCTGATATTTCTCAAGATGAGCATGTTATGGCTGTTGCGGGATATGCGTCACGTCACAATTCATCGGACACAGCAATTAAACACCTTGTTGAACTCGTAGCTCTGCATATACCTAAAAGTAACCTACTAGATAGAGATGTGGATAAACTGAAGGAAAAATGTGGTTTCACCAGTAACTTCATTAAGTACTTCACATTTTGCACTGAATGCAATAGTGTATTTGAAGATACGAATAACAGATGCTCAACTCCAAACTGTAATGGCCGACGACTTTCAAAAAACAATCGAAGCTACTTCACTACTGGAAATCTGGAACTTCAGTTAAGGGAAGTACTAACCAGGGAAGGTGTTTGGGAATCTATCCAGGAGGTTTTTGACCGTGACCAGCCAGCCACAATTACAGACATAACGGACGGAGCTGAATATAAAAAGCTGAAGCAGGAGGGAGAGTTCTTATGTAACAGAAGCAACATCAGTTTAACCATGTTTACTGATGGTATCCCCCTTTTCAAAAGTTCAGGAGTATCTTTGTGGCCAGTTTATCTCCTTATCAATGAAATTCCCAGAAATAAAAGATTTCTAAGGAAAAACATGGTACTTTGGGGAATGTGGCAGGGAATTGGAAAGCCAAATATGACTCTTTTCTTGAAACCTCTAGTGCAGGACCTTCTGAAAATGTATTCTGATGGAATAACATTGCAAATCGCAGCTGAAGAAATTGTTTGTAAAGCAGTTATGGTTGTTGCAACAATGGACTTGCAAGCAAGATCAGCAGTTCTCCACATGACACAACATAATGGTGAACATTCTTGTGTCTATTGTATGCATCCAGGGAAGGTTGTGAAAAGTGGAAAAGGTCATTGTCGATCATTTCCCTATACAGAGGAACACCTTATCCTCAGAACGACTGAGGAAATATGTAGAGATGGAAAAGATGCACAGAGAACTAAGAAAAAGGTTAATGGATTCACAGGAGAAAGTGTTCTTAATTACCTACCCCATTTTACACTAAACAATAATATCGTAGTTGACTACATGCATGGATTGCTTCTTGGTATATCTAAAAAGTTTCTGTCGCTGTGGTTTGATGCAAAATCTGTAAATAGGCCATATTTCATTGGAAACCGGATTAAAGAAGTTGACAAGATCATGAAGTCCATTACTCCGCCATACCTCATCAAGAGACTACCACGCAAGCTGACCAATACAATGCATCACTGGAAGGCTTCTGAGCTACGATCTTGGCTTCTTTTCTATGCTTTGCCCTGTTTAGATGGGATATTGCCTGATTTGTATTTGAAGCACTTTAGTACTCTAGTGGAAGCAGCATATATTCTTCTTGGTGAAGGAATCACAGAGGGTAACCTCAGGAGAGCAGATCTGTTGTTGACCACTTTTGTGAAAACTGTAGAAAGGCTATATGAAGCTAGTGTTGTTGGACTCAATGTTCATAATCTTCTTCACTTGAGTGATTGCGTACGAAAATGGGGACCACTTTGGGCTTGGTCATGTTTCTGTTTTGAATCGTTCAATGGGGAAATAAAGAAAAGTGTCCATGGAACTGGAAATGTGTGCAGACAAATATTTTGGTCACTCCAAGCTCAAAAAAGGGTAGAAAACATATCCTCACAGCCACTTGGAGATCATGTCAAAGCGTTTGTCACCTCAATAAACGAAGGGAAACCAAGTAGTGACAGTGTATTATCAGCCCACCAATGCTTGGTGAAGAAGACAGCAGCATTCCCAAAAGACTTTGACTTTGCTGATGAAATAAAAGCAGAATTAATTAACTTGGTTCAATGTGACACCCCGTCTATGTTTCTAAAAGCCAAAAAGATTGTTCGCAACGGGTATATCATTTATAGCAAATTATGTACCAAAGTGAAGAAGAGGAACTCGTACACTGTTTCAATAATTAACAGTTCAGAAGAAGGAGGAAACTTCTTTGAAATAGAGTACTTCCTTGTGCATAGAACTAGCCTACATGTGTTTGCAGTTGGTCTAAAATTGGTATCAAGTGGTGGAGTGCTACCTTCAAATGCTCTTCATCTTCAGCGAGTTCATTGCTCCAGGTATTACTGAAATTAATTCTTAGTTATTACAGATAAATTCTTAGTCCTTGTTCTTAATATCAGAGCTGCAGATATGCTTTTTGATCATTTGGGTATTTACCCATCTGTATTTATTTAATTGGGTATTTCATTATCATGATTTCAATTGGGTAAAATAAAACAATAAAACTTTGCGCTATTGTCTTGGGGTGGCATTCCACTAATATTGTATTACACAAAATCTAATAAAAGCAACTTCTTTTACAATAGGCTTACAAGTTGACTGGGTGTCCCTTCAACAGTCCATAATTATACATTGCATTGGTTGTTTTATTATTTGACAACTTCGATTACTTTATTGGTACCCATGCTTTTTATTTTAATTGCGTATTTTGGCATTTTTAATTGCGTATTTAAGCAAATACCTGCTTATCTCTAGCTCTGCTAAATATTATATAAGAATTAAATTAATGATGTATTTTATGGACATTTTTCTGGCTTTTATTGATGTGTACAGAATGTTGACTTGCAAACAAATGGAATGGTCTGAAGAACTTTGTTAAATTTGTGTGCGAGTCTACATTCTTTACAATCATTAAAGGTCAAAAAAATTAATTTAATCCTTATAATTCAAACAATTCACTAAAATATATATCGGAAATAGGTTCATGTACATGTGAATAACTTTGACCTACTTATTGGTCAAATTTTTATCACTGAACCAATCACGTATGTTTCCGTATGTGTTGCATCAATGTAAACAACTGGGTGGAGTCCTGTATGTAGAACTAAAAGCGTTTCCCGCCTGGCAATATCGAAGGTTGCTTCATAGTAAAGTGCTTCATAGTAAAGTGAACACATTTTTGCCAGAGCCTCACCGTGTATGTGCCCCCGTGTGGTTCCGGGGTAAAGAATGGGGCCACTGTAGATCCCCTTTTAGGAGTAGGCAGAAGGGTAGAACACTCTGCCCCCCACCCACCCCCATGTGATTAACAATTGTGATGTATAAGTAAAGCGTATATATACATATAATATACATGTCTACAGTATGTATAAAAGATATTCAACTTTTTCACATTGTTTATAAATTATTTCAGTTTATTTAACTTCACGTTATTTGTTTCAGTAATGCAGTGACTGTGGAAAGAGTAACCGCACTACAAGATATGGTTGTCAGCTTCCAGGTGAATGGGTCAAAAGTTGTGTCGTTGTTTCCAAACACTGTAGAAGGGGATTGAATCATGTTGACAAATTTCCACCTATTGTAAGGTGCATCAATTAAGTTAAATCTTGGAGATGAAACTGACTTACCATCGGCTCTTTTAAAAAACACTTGACTCAAAGCTGTATTCTTAAGAAAACGGTATACAGTTAGAATATAAATTTGTATCATACTTGGAAATTGGAAGAAGTGGACATCTTAAAAGATTATTATTTCTGTGTTCTGTGCTTATCCTATAAATAAGAAAGGGACACATTACTTGTGTTTTTCTCTAACCCACCAGGAACAGTATCTTGTTCTGACTTGTCAAGGGCCAAAATGAAATGGATGGCAGTCAATTTCTACAATATATTATTGTCCATGAAGTAAAGATGCTTCAAGTTTATTTAAGAGTAATGATTGCTAAAATAACAATTTAATCAAAACATCATTACAATGTGCATGAACTTTGTATAATCATTTGGTTCAGGTTTGAATTGTGACAATCAGATGAATGTAAAGAAGTTTGTATTTAAGAAATAAAATATTTCCAGCGGGTTTATATTGTCCCAGATCAAAACCTGGTGGGCGGGACTTGAAGACCATCAATACCAAGAGCCGTAGTCCCACGGTTTCAATGTGTTTTAAGTCCCAACCACTGAGTTTTGATCTCGCACAATATAAACCCGCTGGAAATATTTTATTTCTTATCTGACATGGTTTTTTATGTATTTTATATGCATATTTTCCAGAGATTGAACAGAAAACGAACACATTCTCACAACTTACATTCTCCATATTTTATCTCGATGTACATGGAGGATGAGCCTGGCATGTTCATTTCTGTTAGGCGCCATATAACCTTTCATGTGCGCCTTAAAACCCAATTCAGTTCAATAGTACGTCCATCTCTCAGCACCAAACGAAGAAAATATACAGCTTTATCGTGTTTCTAACAAGTTCAATGTCAGTGTGTTGTTTGAAATGTAATGTTTCCTTAAACTACATGTAACATAATTATTGTTTTGGATGTTTTCCGACGTTGAAAATCGTTTTAAATGACGTTTAACGGTTGAAGGACGTGACGTTAGGTTTTTATACGTTTTTCAAAAACTGCTCTAAACCAATCTTCATAAACAATTTTAGATTTATGGATTAAGTGACGCTCAGATGGTTGATGGAGTATTCCCACTCCACTCAGTTTCAAACACAATTATACAGAAGGTTGGAAAATCACTATCTGAATCTGTTTTTAATACCATTCTGTTGTAAAAAAAACACTTACTATTTATAATTTATTTTTGTTTTTATGTGGAAGTGAACAAAATATAGTTTCTCTTCATAACTGCCTTATGTTTCTTTCTTTTTCTTAGAGTCAACATTACCAGTTTTAATTTCAAGTTTCCACACAAATTTCTTCCTATTCTTTCTATATTTATCAGAAATTGCTCCAAGTCCACACTTGTTTTTATCAAAATTTTTACAAGTCCACATTTTCCATTGATTTCCATCCCCAAAAAAGTCTAAGTTATTTTCCATGCTATTTCCATGCTATTTTCCATCCCAGATTTTGACTAAGTCCGACTTTCCGTGGAATTATTTTAGGTTTCCATGGAAATCCATGGAAATGCTTGCAGTGTTGGTGGAATTCCATGGCAAACATTGATGGAAAATATTGTGTTGTACAAATTTCCATGGAATCTAAAATAATTCCATGGATTTCCATCAAATTCCATGCCATTTTCCATGGATTTCCATGGAAACTGCTTAATGAGGATGGCACATCTAGAGACGGGTTATGCGCATAAATTTCTCAATACAGATTCCTAATATTAAAATAGAGGAGGCTGCCATCTTGCTTACCGGAAGCATCTCTTTCTTAGTACGAAGATTCGCCCTATTTGCTTGGAAAAATGGGTAAAAAATAATTACGGTCAGCGAAAACGGCCCAAAGTCTACGGTTGGTCAGGTAACCGGAACCACACATATTATTTTATTTGACCTTATTTTAATTTGACCTAATGACAGTGTTGCATATTACTGGCAAGTGCAGTTTTAACTGCTTGTTACTGCTCTGACCTGGGTAGACTTTGTACTTTGGTCCCCAAATGGAATTCATATTGAAAGAATTGTGAGAGACGAGAGTCTTATTGATGAAATGATTACTAACGTAACAAATTTTTGGTATCGTGTAGTTTGCCCTGAAAAGTTTGAGAGTTCCAAGAAAATTAGATCCATATATACTTCGTTTGAACAAAAATTGAAATATAGGTAAGCAATTTCATGAGGAAAGGGAATATATGGGTCTTTACTGGTTGTAAAGGCAATAAGATCTGTCGCCGCTGGGTGGTCGCTTCGGGCGTGGGGGAACGTTTGGTGATCCAGGTTGAAATGACAGGTTTGAAGTAAAAGGTCTCACAGCCTAAAAGTAACTTACAATATGGTATATGGCATCAAGGTGTGAATTAACAATCAATCAATATACACCTGTGGTGAAAATACATATTAACAGCTTTCATCAAATATGCAATATTAATAATAATACTAAATTTAAAAACTTGGGACAGAATGTCACACAATGACATATACCCACTCGCTGAATATAGTTCGTCCTCGAACTTAAAAGTAATATGAATGTGTAAAGTTCTGCTCATGTTTATTTAAATGCATTGTGTATAATGAACATTTTCTTTAATATGGTTAAATGTCAAATGTTGCTTTCAAATGTGTATAGTGTCCACTTATTTGGTCGCCTCTTCATCTGTTTGTCTGAACAGCATTGGCTTATTGAATATGCTCCTTTCTGGTTACTGTTCGTTATCAGTACAATCCCATTTTCACTGGATTGACTTTTCACAAATTATTACACTGGCACTTTTTGATTTAACACTTTTCACAAATTTACTTATTTGACACACTTTTATTCATTAATTTGTATCACTGTGAAGTATGTTTTAAATGGTATATAATTCTTCTCTGTTGTTTTAGTGACGTTATCTGTTTAAGTTTTTTAGTGACGTTATCTGTTTAAGTTTATATTCCTGTATTTGTGATGGACTCCATAGTGAACACAAGATATGTTCTTCTTTCATCAAGAAATACTTGTTCTTCACCTTATACATGTAGTACATAGCAAAATCAACTACTTAATGCTATCCATTTTGTACTTGTGTGTGTTACCATATCATAGAAATTGATGAAAAACGTCAAATTCTTGTTGTTTAATTTAAATTTAAAATCAGTTCAAAGAAATTTTAATAGTCTTAGTTTCTTTGGTGTAAAATATATTCAAAAATGTATAAACACAATAATTTTACCAAACAAATATTATACTAATGTCTGATTTTGTAAGGGCGGGTTTAAACAACATTGTGCCCAACATTATCTCCTAGCACTAGTAGGACACCTACCCAACATTATCTCCTAGCACTAGTAAGACACCTACCCAACATTACCTCCTAGCACTAGTAAGACACCTACCCAACATTACCTCCTAGCACTAGTAAGACACCTACCCAACATTACCTCCTAGCACTAGTAAGACACCTACCCAACATTATCTCCTAGCACTAGTAAGACACCTACCCAACATTATCTCCTAGCACTAGTTAGACACCTACCCAACATTACCTCCTAGCACTAGTAAGACACCTACCCAACATTACCTCCTAGCACTAGTAAGACACCTACCCAACATTACCTCCTAGCACTAGTAAGACACCTACCCAAAATGATATCCTAGCACTAGTAAGACACCTACCCAACATTACCTCCTAGCACTAGTAAGACACCTACCCAAAATGATATCCTAGCACTAGTAAGACACCTACCCAACATTATCTCCTAGCACTAGTAAGACACCTACCCAACATGATATCCTAGCACTAGTAAGACACCTACCCAACATGATATCCTAGCACTAGTAAGACACCTACCCAAAATGATATCCTAGCACTAGTAAGACACCTACCCAACATTATCTCCTAGCACTAGTAAGACACCTACCCAACATTACCTCCTAGCACTAGTAAGACACCTACCCAACATGATATCCTAGCACTAGTAAGACACCTACCCAACATTACCTCCTAGCACTAGTAAGACACCTACCCAACATTATCTCCTAGCACTAGTAAGACACCTACCCAACATTACCTCCTAGCACTAGTAAGACACCTACCCAACATTATCTCCTAGCACTAGTAAGACACCTACCCAACATTACCTCCTAGCACTAGTAAGACACCTACCCAACATTACCTCCTAGCACTAGTAAGACACCTACCCAACATTACCTCCTAGCACTAGTAAGACACCTACCCAAAATGATATCCTAGCACTAGTAAGACACCTACCCAACATTACCTCCTAGCACTAGTAAGACACCTACCCAAAATGATATCCTAGCACTAGTAAGACACCTACCCAACATTATCTCCTAGCACTAGTAAGACACCTACCCAACATGATATCCTAGCACTAGTAAGACACCTACCCAACATGATATCCTAGCACTAGTAAGACAGCTACCCAAAATGATATCCTAGCACTAGTAAGACACCTACCCAACATTATCTCCTAGCACTAGTAAGACACCTACCCAACATTACCTCCTAGCACTAGTAAGACACCTACCCAACATGATATCCTAGCACTAGTAAGACACCTACCCAACATTACCTCCTAGCACTAGTAAGACACCTACCCAACATTATCTCCTAGCACTAGTAAGACACCTACCCAACATTATCTCCTAGCACTAGTAAGACACCTACCCAACATGATATCCTAGCACTAGTAAGACACCTACCCAAAATGATATCCTAGCACTAGTAAGACACCTACCCAACATTATCTCCTAGCACTAGTAAGACACCTACCCAACATTACCTCCTAGCACTAGTAAGACACCTACCCAACATGATATCCTAGCACTAGTCAGACACCTACCCAACATTATCTCCTAGCACTAGTAAGACACCTACCCAACATTACCTCCTAGCACTAGTAAGACACCTACCCAACATTATCTTCTAGCACTAGTAAGACACCTACCCAACATTACCTCCTAGCACTAGTAAGACACCTACCCAAAATTATCTCCTAGCACTAGTAAGACACCTACCCAACATTACCTCCTAGCACTAGTAAGACACCTACCCAACATTACCTCCTAGCACTAGTAAGACACCTACCCAACATTACCTCCTAGCACTAGTAAGACACCTACCCAAAATGATATCCTAGCACTAGTAAGACACCTACCCAACATTACCTCCTAGCACTAGTAAGACACCTACCCAAAATGATATCCTAGCACTAGTAAGACACCTACCCAACATTACCTCCTAGCACTAGTAAGACACCTACCCAACATGATATCCTAGCACTAGTAAGACACCTACCCAACATGATATCCTAGCACTAGTAAGACACCTACCCAAAATGATATCCTAGCACTAGTAAGACACCTACCCAACATTATCTCCTAGCACTAGTAAGACACCTACCCAACATTACCTCCTAGCACTAGTAAGACACCTACCCAACATGATATCCTAGCACTAGTAAGACACCTACCCAACATTACCTCCTAGCACTAGTAAGACACCTACCCAACATTATCTCCTAGCACTAGTAAGACACCTACCCAACATTATCTCCTAGCACTAGTAAGACACCTACCCAACATGATATCCTAGCACTAGTAAGACACCTACCCAAAATGATATCCTAGCACTAGTAAGACACCTACCTAACATTATCTCCTAGCACTAGTAAGACACCTACCCAACATTACCTCCTAGCACTAGTAAGACACCTACCCAACATGATATCCTAGCACTAGTAAGGCGCCTACCCAACATTATCTCCTAGCACTAGTAAGACACCTACCCAACATTATCTCCTAGCACTAGTAAGACACCTACCCAACATTATCTCCTAGCACTAGTAAGACACCTACCCAACATTACCTCCTAGCACTAGTAAGACACCTACCCAACATTACCTCCTAGCACTAGTAAGACACCTACCCAACATTACCTCCTAGCACTAGTAAGACACCTACCCAACATTATCTCCCAGCACTAGTAAGACACCTACCCAACATTACCTCCTAGCACTAGTAAGACACCTACCCAACATTACCTCCTAGCACTAGTAAGACACCTACCCAACATTATCTCCTAGCACTAGTAAGACACCTACCCAACATTACCTCCTAGCACTAGTAAGACACCTACCCAACATTATCTCCTAGCACTAGTAAGACACCTACCCAACATTATCTCCTAGCACTAGTTAGACACCTACCCAACATTACCTCCTAGCACTAGTAAGACACCTACCCAACATTACCTCCTAGCACTAGTAAGACACCTACCCAACATTACCTCCTAGCACTAGTTAGACACCTACCCAAAATGATATCCTAGCACTAGTAAGACACCTACCCAACATTACCTCCTAGCACTAGTAAGACACCTACCCAAAATGATATCCTAGCACTAGTTAAACACCTACCCAACATTATCTCCTAGCACTAGTAAGACACCTACCCAACATGATATCCTAGCACTAGTAAGACACCTACCCAACATGATATCCTAGCACTAGTAAGACACCTACCCAAAATGATATCCTAGCACTAGTAAGACACCTACCCAACATTATCTCCTAGCACTAGTAAGACACCTACCCAACATTACCTCCTAGCACTAGTAAGACACCTACCCAACATTACCTCCTAGCACTAGTAAGACACCTACCCAACATTATCTCCTAGCACTAGTAAGACACCTACCCAACATTATCTCCTAGCACTAGTAAGACACCTACCCAACATTACCTCCTAGCACTAGTAAGACACCTACCCAACATTACCTCCTAGCACTAGTAAGACACCTACCCAACATTACCTCCTAGCACTAGTAAGACACCTACCCAACATTACCTCCTAGCACTAGTAAGACACCTACCCAACATGATCTCCTAGCACTAGTAAGACACCTACCCAACATTACCTCCTAGCACTAGTAAGACACCTACCCAATATTATCTCCTAGCACTAGTAAGACACCTACCCAACATTACCTCCTAGCACTAGTAAGACACCTACCCAACATTACCTCCTAGCACTAGTAAGACACCTACCCAACATTACCTCCTAGCACTAGTAAGACACCTACCCAATATCTCCTAGCACTAGTAAGACACCTACCCAACATTACCTCCTAGCACTAGTAAGACACCTACCCAACATTACCTCCTAGCAATAGTAAGACACCTACCCAACATTACCTCCTAGCAGTAGTAAGACACCTACCCAACATTATCTCCTAGCACTAGTAAGACACCTACCCAACATTATCTCCTAGCACTAGTAAGACACCTACCCAACATTATCTCCTAGCACTAGTAAGACACCTACCCAACATTACCTCCTAGCACTAGTAAGACACCTACCCAACATTACCTCCTAGCACTAGTAAGACACCTACCCAACATTACCTCCTAGCACTAGTAAGACACCTACCCAACATTATCTCCTAGCACTAGTTAGACACCTACCCAACATTATCTCCTAGCACTAGTAAGACACCTACCCAACATTACCTCCTAGCACTAGTAAGACACCTACCCAACATTACCTCCTAGCACTAGTAAGACACCTACCCAACATTATCTCCTAGCACTAGTAAGACACCTACCCAACATTATCTCCTAGCACTAGTAAGACACCTACCCAACATTATCTCCTAGCACTAGTAAGACACCTACCCAACATTATCTCCTAGCACTAGTAGTAACACCTAAGCATAAACTTAAGCAGGACCATTTGGCTCCTTACAGTATCAAAGATTAGCCCACCTAGAAACTGAATGTTCAAAAAAAATCATTTGAGTCTATTAATCATTGCAGCATAGAATAAACATAAACATAAACAATTTAATAGTGTGGTCATTGCTATATTAAAGCCATCATATGAAAACTTATTATTCTGTAAATGGTCAAGCTACATGTAATCAATGTAATTTACATCATGATCATATTACAAGTTGAAGAATATGTATACATCTTGGCTTCATTGTTACATGCAATTTGTAGACCTTAAATTAAAAATCTAAATGGGAAGGGGTCCGCAGAACTAGTTTGAAGTTCTGGTAAGTTGAGTAAAAGGAACATGTTGTGTGTAGTGCCATATCAAGCCTGAACTGCTTTAGTCATCCGTGTTAATAAGGTGCTAAGGTTCGGTTGTATGCTACAGCTCATTTGTCCTTCTCTTAAGAAAAATTATATATTTCCCACAAGATAAATGCTTATTGCCGCCAACAGTAGATCTCAGAATGATGAAAAAAATCATTATCTATTATATATCAAAAATTTACATTGACATCTCATTGCTTAAAGATAAATATAAACTCAGAAAATCACAGCATTTGTGCTTAATCTATTTAAACAATAATTTACATCATAGATTTTTATGCTTCCTTATTAAATTGCGAAAATGACGTATTTATATTTGGTACACACAAAGAACAAGTCGGATTGCATATTTGAGTTGTTGTATGTAGATGTACTACTCACTGTACTGCAATTATGTCATTCCTGTTGTTTCTGATGTACTACTCACTGTACTGCAATTATGTCATTCCTGTTGTTTCTGATGTACTACTCACTGTACTGCAATTATGTCATTCCTGTTGTTTCTGATGTACTACTCACTGTACTGCAATTATGTCATTCCTGTTGTTTCTGATTGTGCATCTGGTCTTCATGTAGTGTTTTTGCTGCTGCTAATGTTGGTAGTCATCTTGTAGATGTCGATCTACCCAGGATTCCACCATATGGGTGGTCGCATCGGCGTTGAGGGTAACGTTTGGTGATCCAAGTTGTCGAACATGGGTGTATGGGATCTCATTAGCGAAACCATTTGTGACGTTAGTAATGCGTTCGCCCGAGTCACGTCCCACGAATCCAACCGTCACTGTCCCCACACGATCCCAGGCAGCAGGGTCCACTCATCCATCAAGTTCGAAGTCTTTCATTACCAGTTTATTGAGGTCATGGTTAAAAACTTTGTTACCATCTGGACCAATCAGAACATCTTTCTGTACTTCCATCATTAATTCTCTACCAAGCAAAATAAAATATCAATTAACCTGTATGTATGAATCCCTATCAATAAAAAAAGTAGCATGAATTTGAGGCGTAATATGCAAATGAGTTAGCCAGGAAGAATTTACGGGCGTCATTTATGCAGATGTAAAACACAAAAAGGACTCATAACTTTGTGTACCTACAACAATTAATTAATAAATGAATATAGCCACATCAATTAGGTAACTAAATCATATAAAACAATACACATTTCATGTTATCAAGTCAGGTTGTAATATCAGTTTATATATACTAAGTGTTGAATTATAAGTAGTACGGCTTAGGTCTGTATGTCTAGAACAATGTGAAATTTATTCTTACCTCAGACAGTGCATTAGGTTTATTTTATAACTAACCTTATAATTAAATGTTTTACTACATTGTCCAGATATACACATACAATCCACACACAATTTGGGTGGGTAACACAGTATTAATAAGTTAAAAATAACATTGTTTAAGCCCAAGTGTTTCATGCCAATGTTTTTCCCACAAAATTTCAAACAGAGTTTTCTCCCAGAATGCAATTTAAAATCCATTTCCTCAAGTAATCAGTTGTAAAATATAAAAAAGGCCCTATCGTCTTAACGAGGCAAAATATAGCATTTTTAACTAAATCAAGGGCCATAACTACGCTGTTACTGGTCCGATCTGCCAGGTTTTCGACGGACATTCTAACAATTATAGTCTTAAGTGGCTAATTCAATGCAAAATTGATAGCCACATAAACCCAAATTAGCCACATAAACCCAAATTAGGACATGTTTTATGTGACTAATTGCCTCTTAACCCTAATGACACAGAGTCCAAAGCACTAAGTGACTAGACACTTAAGTACCATTTTGTGTGCTCGGACACTGCACCACGGCATAAGCTCTGCTGATCTCTGATCAGTAGAGCTAAAAATGAATTACATTGTTTAAAGGTTCATGGATCATGAATTTACATCGCATCACTGGCAACGTTTTACTTACGTTGAAAGAAGGCTCATTTTAATTTAAAGATTTTTTGTGTGCTAATAATTAGGGCCCTTTTCATGTGCTAACAAGAGCATCAAGAATTGCAGGGCAATCCATAGTCCCCCACCGGCTCAGACAAACATTTTCCAGACATTTTCTATGATGGAGGTCAAAGATCAAGGTCAAGGTCATAATGACCTTATTTTGGTACGCGACACACCGCTATCCCAAGATGTATCCACATACCAAGTTTGGCGTCTCTAAGTGTTACAGTATCGAGAATACAGTCCGGACAAGCATTTTATATGACAGAGGTCACAGGTCAAGGTCACAATGACCTTATTTTGGTACGTGACACACCGCTATCCCAAGATGTATTCACATACCAATTTGGTGTCTCTATGTGTTATAGTATTGAAAATACCTTCCTGACAAGCATTTTCTATGACAGAGGTCACAGGTCAAGGTCACAATGACCTTATTTGGTACGCGACACACCACTATCCCAAGATGTATTCACATACCAAATTTGGTATTTCTTCTTATTTTGGAACGAGACACACCACTATCCCAAGATGTATTCACATATCAAATTTGGTATCTCTTAAGTGTTATAGTATTGAAAATACGGTCCGGACTAACATTTTCTATGACAGAGGTCACAGGTCAAGGTCAGAGTGACCTTATTTTGGTATGCGACACACCACTATCCCAAGATGTATCCACATACTAAGTTTGATATCTCTAAGTGTTATAGTATTGAAAATACGGTCCGGACAAGCATTTACCTTGACAGAGGTCACAGGTCAAGGTCACAATGACCTTATTTTGGTTTTGGTACGCGACACATCGCTATCCCAAGATGTATTCACATACCAAGTTTGTTATCTCTAAGTGTTATAGTAATGAAATTACGGTCCGGACAAGCATTTTCTGTACTTATTAAACAAGTTCTGTACTTATTAAACATCTATTTGGATTTCTAACCAAAACTTCAGGATTTGCTTTAAACTATGCCAATGTTTACGTTCGCACATTTTCACTAGTAAATCGTTCACAAATGGTATTAACTTTGTCAGCGTTGCCATCAATTACCAAGTACTTAGCAGGCATGAGAACAGCAGTTATTATTATTATCCACTGAAAATCTGGCTGGGGGTCAAGGGAGCCTAGGCCCTCTGCAGGTCAAGGGCAGTGCCTAGGCCCCCTGCAGGTCAAGGTCCGCACCCTTTTCTGCCTTTTCTGGGGGTTCAGTGGGGCAAAGCCCCCCGAACGAAAATTGATTTTAGGGCCTTCTAAGATGCACTGGAATGCATTTCCTGGCAACATTTTGACATCTTATTTCAAAGATAATTTTAAATAAAATCACTGAAAATTGTAATCTGTATGACATAAACTTAGAAGAAATAGTAAAATAATATTTATTAGATTTCTGATAAATGACACTGATAATGTCATTTAGTAAACAATCTGAATAATGTTGTGTGATAGCCAACTGTTTAAATGAAATTGCAAAACCATAAATCTATTAATAAATATATTAATCATGTTTCAAATAACAAATAATGTACAAAAATGCAAATGGTGTAGACAGAATGAGATAACATGGAAGTATGGGTGGATCAGTAAGCACTGGAAATGGAAAACACCAGTAACATAACATTCATGCAATCTGATCTGGTCTAAATGTTATAAAACTTTTTTCAAATCTCAAACTCAGACTCAATCATTAATTCTCAACACAAGTTCAACAGCTACGTTTAATAGTTATAACAATTTCACGGCATGTGCATGTAGTTTAGTCAGACAGCTTGGAAAGGTATATGAGAAAATGTATAACTTGGATTTTGCCAACAGCATAGATCAAGATCAGCAGGCTTATTTTTAGTTTACACGGGATGCAAATGTGTACATTTTCTAATGCATGCATCCCATTTACAACAAATTTAATTCAATTATATTTTTTTTGCAGCCAATGCTGACAAGATTTCAATCCGTCTCTTCTTCTCCATTTTCTGAGTGTGTGCCTTGAGGGCCTCAGCTGACTGGGCATTTACTACTGCTTTCACCGACTGCTTTCACTGACTGCTTGCTTTCCAATTTCTCCTTTGACAGTTTTAGTTTTTCCTGTTTCTCCTCTTTCTGTCTTCTCTTCTCTTCCTTCTCTTCTTTGTATTTTGCAGCAGCAGATCACATCACCCATCACACTGCAACTGCTTTTCACTTGAGGACCATGAAAGCAGCTCAATACTGCACACAATACCTTAGCCAGCATGGCATACTTCTTTCTGGCTATAATCATAGCCAACCATTTATCAATGCGTATTTGGTTGCCAGCTGCATCCAGATGTGGCGGAATCAACTTGTCGATTTGGTAGGTATTTACATCTATATAGAATGCGTCTTCATCTTCTTGCTTCAGTACATTGGGAAGAAACGATGGCAATGTGTTCAATAACCCACCCAGTTGTGACATGATTGCCCCTGGCTTCTGGGTCAATGCCAGAAACGGCCATCAGCAGTTTGCTATCCAGCAGTAACTTGTGTTGTAGGTACTGAGCACATACTGTGTATGCTTACAACACTTGTTGCCAGAACACCTTTATCACCTTGTCCCCCTTTCTGGCCTTTTGGACAAGTCTTTTGTTGGCTGCTCCAACAAACATATCCTTCCTTGGCAGCAACTGGTCAGTTGAAATGTTGACCGACTTCAGTTGTTTTCATGACATGTTGGTAATGAACTTTGGCTTGATGAAGCATGCCAGAAATCTGCTGAACAAATCTTATGCTTTTCCATTAGCTTGTGAACGAGCGGCACCACAGACTCGAACAAACAGACATAACCGTTCAGTAGCGGCAGTACAAAAGAGTAGAAGTTTATGATGAGCTGCGTCTTGGTATCCTGGTACAGTACGAGCTCAATGATCCGCTTTTTCCTCTCCTGCCCATCTGACGTTAAATTTTTCTGGCTCAGTCGCTTGTGAATTTCGTGAATTTTCTCCCGAGCTTCTTCGCTAGTATTCCTCTCCTTCATGATGTAAACAAAACAGCATGGTAGTCCACACGATCCTTGATTGGCAAGAAAGCATAGTAGAATACTTTGTAAGCATCCATCAGACGATTTGTACTGACAGCTACGTCGAAGCATGACAGCCATCTGTGTGAGATGAATCGCTCGGGCATTGTGAACTTTAGGTTTAGAAGTTCACAGACCTCCTCCAAATCAGACTGTAGATCAGTTGACCATTTGAAGTCATTCGCAAGATCTGCAAACAGTCGTTACACCCAGAAATCAAACGTCGCACAGAACTTCTTTGATGCATTGTGAATGTGATGGCAGGTGTCACCGTCAATGTCCAGGAGGCGGGGCGCCATTTCGTTTTGGATCCGCGTCTCCAACCCAGATTAACTGCCGCGCATCACACTACATGAATCCATCATTATGGAGATAAGGTTTGTCAACGGGAGGTCATGTGTAACAAATAAATCTGTCAAGCATTTTGTCAATGTTTCAGCATCAACTTTAATAACGTCGAGTGACGCAGGTGTTCAACCATGACCGACTCCAACAATGGTGAATAGTAAATCACCAACACAGCAAGAACACGGTGAAAATTTGTGCTGGTACTTTCATCGATGTTTAGTGAAAACGGGTACATTTTTAAAGTGTCCACCGTCTGTTCAATGTACGTCTTCGCCATACCAAACCTCATCTTGTAGGAGGCGGTGGTCCTGTCCATAGATAGGTGATTCAGGGCTTTTCGGTCCTTACTCAGGCCTTTGGTGAGACTAACCAGTACTGGCGCCATTGTGAAGGGAAGGGAGTGCTCTACCATCACACCCAAAACCATAGCCTGAAAATAAAAAATATTAATTATTAAAAGAATGTTAAAAGTTGTAGTCAGTAAAATATAAACACAGGACAGTCAAACTCAAGCAATAGGTAATATAGATTTTTATTCCAAAAACAAGATATCTTCTAAACGTTGGTAAATATCTTGTATACTAAAAATGGATATATATAAGATAGCGTAGATATCTTATATACTTTATATCTACTAAAGATGAGTAGATATCTTATTTATACAATTTAAAGCAAATACCTACTAAAATCGTAACCATTGCCACACCCCTCTGCCTCAGCTGCTAAACCTTAACCCTAATGAAAATTTGGGCATAGCCCCCACCTTGCCTTGGCATTTTTTCAATTTTCAGGTTGGTGCATGGGAAACGACAGTGTTGGGCATGTAAGAGGAAGTGGGGTAGGACAGGTTATGGACAGATTTCCCTTATACTAAATAAATCATTCCCTGTCCTACAAGCACGATAGATTTGTATAGAAAAGTAAAAATGTACGTACCTCACTATTTGCTACCCGGTCACACAAAGGAACGAACTTCTTCGTCGATATGTCACTGTCCACTTGGGCTGAAGTGGAGTAACTTGGCAGCGAGTAATTCGTCAACCTGATAGCCAGAAGTTTTGAATGTTTTTTTGACTTTTGAACATGGTCTTAAAGGGCAGCTGCTCCTCGACCGCCATAAGAAATAACGGTATTGCACAATGTGCACCAGGCTTTTCCTGGTTCGTGTAGCTTCTTCACAGATTCGCCTAGTTTCCTTTCTGTCTGTTTTCCATCTATTACAATGCGAATAACTTTGTCCATCCATTCCCATTTAAATGGATTTCCGACACTTTTGTCTATTACAGAAACGCGACTTTTGTCCTTGTTCTCTACAAAGTTTGCCACATTGCACTTAGTTATTTAGCAATACCGAATATTCTTTCACTGAGAAATCCCGATCTTTCATCGATAAAAATGTAATAAATTTAAATTAACGAATGATGAAGAGAAAATAAGTATAATCATAGCGGCACTATCAAACCAAGATAACAGTACCCACGAAACCAGGTCAGTTTACATATTAAATGAATTATCTACAGTTTATAGAAATAATTGTTTCCTACAAGCGTCGCTTGAAATACTCATACAAATAGTTTATACGATTGTTTCTTATTTTGTAAAATTAACATTTCCTTATTATGTGCACAATGCACTGTGACTAATTATAATTTAACAAAATGAAGTGTTTGAACTCAAGTAATCCTTGCAGAAAAGTAAAAAGAGTATTGGACTAACAGTTTACAAGTTTCATGTCATTTTTTCCGTATTTCTTTAAGTAAGCTTCACTTTACTAGGTTGGGTCACGTATTAACCTAAACACACAATTTTCTCTTAATGCCAATATCTGTTATCGTGTTATGTTTTCGGTATTATTTTTTTATGAATGTCTTCTGCGATTTCTCTGCACTAAGTCTTCATTTAGCTTTAATATTGTATGAAGACCTCATATATTTCAGTAGAACTAGTTACCCGAGTAGAACCATCACATGGCATGGAATAGTATCTTATAATATAAGTAGGTAATAAATAACAGTAACCTTTCCTCTGGTCAGGAGATATAGTCTTAATTTGCTCTTGCCCTGCGCCAAAGAGTTAACCGTGAATGTGGATGGTGTAAGTGGCACTCCATCATAACTTCCAAGGGAACGGTCAAACCTGGAAAGCTTACCAAGAAAGCATCTTTCATGTGGGAAAAAAGTTTCTTGCAACGTATTGAGCACATCTAGGTATGTCAGGTTAGACTGGATTCTAATGCATCTTGGTCCCGACTCTGGATGGGATTTGGTGGCCTTGACTATCTTATATCGCAAATCCTTATTGCAGTAGTTCATCCAGCCTACATTAACTTTTAGAGCTTTTTGATTCTACACTTGAATTAGAGATTTTCTTTGACTGAAGAAGAAATAAATGCTGTTTATCAGATTGAAATCTATACAAGAGGGCCAAAATGGCCCCGAATCACTCAAACACCTGATGGTATTTGCAAAGATGAAACTAGAGGCACAAGACGGCCTGTATCGCACTACTGGCTGTATGGAGTCTGTTGTTGGGTGGATGGGGTTGGGAAGGGAGTGGGGTTGGAAAAACTTAGTCGTTGTAGCATTTATGGCAAAACCATTTGCCCTGCATTGAGCAAAATGGAAGTCAAACATATAAATTACTGCCCAGTTGTACTCTTTACACAGGAGGACAAAACCCGTTTTATATATGTTGTGTCTGGAGTCCCTAAATGACCATACCAAATTAAAATCAATTCATTCACATTTGGAAAAGATATGCATTTTTTTACCAAATGACCCCTTTGGGGGCCTCAGCGGATGGTACCAAATATGAAAACTTATTACACATCTACACATCCTTAACTAAGAAATACAACTACTGCTGATCTTTAATAAAAAATATGCCATATGCCCAAATTACTGTTGTGGCAGGTCATAAAAAGGTGCCAAGAGCCATCATTATAACAATAGTTTTTACACAAAGATTTAGGTACTGTCTGCTAAATATATCAGGACTTCTCACTTGAGAATCAAAAAGAATGCAAGTGAAAATATGTATTGGTTCATACTGGTTTTAAAACTCAACAAGTCCTGCGAGCAAATACACAACTATTTGAAAAAGAGACAACATTCAGCATGCTTTTTATGTGTTGTTTTTAGCTCTACTGATCAGAGATCAGCAGAGCTTATGCCGTGGTGCGTGTCTGTCGTTCGTCCGTCCGTCTGTCCGTAAACTTTTTTTGTAGCGACTACTCCTCTGAAACTACTGAATGGGTTTTCATGAAACTTTACAGAAATGTTGCCCATGAAGTCTAGTTGATCCTAGCAAAAATTCATGTTGATGTGAAATCCAAGATGGCCACCAAATCTAAAAATAGATTTTTAAAAAACAAGTTTGTAGCGACTACTTCTTGAAAACTCTTAAGTGATATTGATATGGGACTTTTTCTAAAATGATCTGCATGACATGATGTTGGTCCTTGTCAAAAATCGTTTTGATTTGACGTTAAACATGGCTGCCAGCGGCCATCATTGTTAACATAGAGTTATTTAGTAAAAACTTGTAGAGACTACTCCTCTGAAACTACTTGACGGATTTCCATGAAACTTCACAGGAATTTTGCTCTTGATGTATATATGATCCTAGCAACATTTCAGGTTGGTCGGAAATTCAAGATGGCCGCCACAGCTAAAAATAGATTTTCAAAAAACAAGTTGGTAGTGAGTACTTCTTGAAAACTATAAGTGATATTGATATGGGACTTTTTCTAAAATGATCAGTATGGAATGATGTTGATCCTTGTTGAAAATTATTTTGATGCAACGTTAAACATAGCCGCCAGCGGCCATCTTTGTTTACATAGAGTTATATAATGAAAAGTTGTAGCGACGACTCCTCTGAAACTACTTGACGGATTTTCATGAAACTTCACAGGAATGCTGATCTAGCTATCAAAAACCTATCAGTAGAGCTTCAAGGTCATTGACCTCTTGTTTTGTACATATTATTTCCCATATGTTTGTCACAAGTTTCAAAATAATTGTAATATTTAACAAAGGGTCAGACGGTTATGTTGACACAGAGACAAGTTTTTCTGGCAAAAAACAAACATGGAAGCAAAGCACAAAGGTTCTTTAAAATGAATTTACGCGCATTCAGTTTCTACAGCAAGGTTTGAACCTGCTATGTGTTTAACTTCCACATTTGTTGCATCAAAAAAAAGTTGTTGATTTAGTCATCGCCATTCGTCATCGTCATTCATCATCATGGATTTAGTTTCAAGGAACTTGTCCATAAGATTCGTTGAGACAGTAACTTTATGAACTTCTCCATTGTTGTGTTTGTTCATAAGTTATTAAAATCGTGTTTTTATGGCATTCTTCTTCTTCTGCCTGGCAAAACACCCACCACAGGCAAGCTTTTCTTACGGGTTGCTTGAATCGGTTTACAATGATTTGTAGCATTGCTAGCATTTGAAGGATGTTGTAGTGTTTGCCGCCACAATGGATCCACTGATTGTTAACAACGCTTCTTGTTCTGATGCTTTGTATTCCACCTGATTATCTGTGATTTGAATGATTTGTGTCGAAGATGTAGTTGACATTTGAAGATTGTTGTCAAAATACTGTGAGCAAAGTTGGTGAACTTGTAACATTCGCCTTCCTCGACCATTCAGAAATTCAAGATGGCCGCCACAGCTAAAAATAGATTTAAAATAAATAAGTTTGTAGCGACTACTTCTTCAAAACTATAAGAGATATTGATATGGGACTTGTTCTAAAATGATCAGTATGACATGATGTTGGTCCTTGTTGAAAATCGTTTTGATTTGACGTTAAACATGGCTACCAGCGGCCATCTTTGTTTACATAGAGTTATATAATGAAAACTTGTAGCGACTACTCCTCTGAAACTACTTGACAGATTTTCCTGAAACTTTACAGGAATGTTGCTCTTAATGTCTAATTGATCCTAGCAAAATTTCAGGTCGGCCGGAAATTCAAGATGACCGCCACGGTTAAAAATAGATTTTCAAAAAACAAGTCTGTATCGACTACTTTCTGAAATCGAAATCAATTGGTAGAGCTTCAAGGTCATTGACCTCTTGTTTAAGAGAGATTCATGCAAAAATCTGTGAGTTTTTTTAGCGCGCGAGCAACATTTTTACCCAAATTCCATAAACGAATACATAAAAATACACTTTTAAACAAGTTTCTTCATTGATGTCAGGGGAGATAACAAGAATGAATAAAAACAATTTTTAAACAATATGTTATTTAATAACCAATGATAAACATGTAAGGTCATCTAACACTATAAATATAAATGTCATCTCTTGAAAACACTCACGGCCCTAACTTTAACACAGTGAACTTCCACTAACTGTCCTAACTGTCCTCAACTTAGTTGCACACACCCTTACACTTCCTCACAAGTTCATGGCTTGGTCTATACTCATAGCATAAGGCTGAATTGTTTATTTTCACACTGAGGAGGTTGTGAACAGAGGTTGCACTGAGGTTGCCACGGCTGTCTGATTGGATCTTCCTCAGCATGCTGAAGCTCCTCTCTTCATCTGCGTTCGAGTGAGCTATGCTGAGGCAAGAGATGGCCACCTCAGACAATACTGCAACTTTCCAGTGGGCAGCTTCCTCATGGACATATCAACCCAGAAGGAGTCAAGTGCTGTGGTCTCTGTATCGTTGCTGGGGAGGTCTGATGCTGGGGACAACATGTACTCCTCTGCCTCTTCCTCTACCTTACTGGTGGAAATATCTGGTCGGAATCTTTGGCACAACTTGACCACTGAAAGAAAAATGAACATTTCATTAACCTTTGAAACAAATTGTGCTGCCAAGTAATGAAGTTTATTGAACACACTTACTTTATTGTATTTAATTTAATAATAATTTATATTCAGAATTTCCTTATGAAACTATTTCTTTTATTTTTATCATTATTTCTATGACTCAGACTACTATTCATTGATAGATACATACTTTCTACAACAGGGACCTTTTGCCTTGTATCAGGGCACAGGAAAGCCAGGGTATGCAGGGTTTTGTCATGGAAAGGAAACCTCTTGATCATCTTCGCATTAATGACTGTATAGAATGCCCTTGTGTATCTGAAAACAAATATAATAAACATTTATAAATAAACAATTAACATTGACATTTTTTGTTTTAGAAAGAATACTTACACTTGTTAACTTCAGTTCTTTTATAGTAGACCATTACTTTAAGTTAGAAAAAAATAACAATAAAGACAGTAACTTAATTTACCTGAAGAACTTGGCATCTGTTTCAGGTGAGATCTCATCTAGATTGTCATTGATGTACTCTCTGGTCTGGATCCCGACTGCAATGGTGTCCTCATCATGTTGGTTGTCAGCATCCATGTAGTCGACCTGTGTGACATCTGACTTCCCAGCATTGACTTGGGTCTTCACCAGTTTTCCCATCAGTCTTCGAAGGAGTCGGTACATCTCGCTGTGCAGGTGACCAATCATAGCTGTACCAGCCTGGAATGTTGTGTTGGAACTCATTCAACTCTGGGAGGATGTACTGCAGGAAGTAGTAGTACAGATGTATTTCATGGTCAACAAGTCGATCTCTACATCTCGTGACAGATCCTGCCTTGTCACTTCCTTCATGGCTGTCACAGTAACTCTCCAGGGCTGGCCATTGCTGGAGAAAGCGACTGATGCAGCTCTGTAGACTAAGCCAGCGGGTGCTACAGTGCTTCACGATCCTGTAGCTTTCTGTGTCAGTGAAATCCAGGAATCCTTGTACTGCTGCTTGCGCATGGCACTGTGAAAGAAGTGAAAGTACACGTCAATCAGCAGGTCTTCAATCGGGAGAGGCAATGATTTGATCCCATCCAGTTATTGTTTTCTTTTATAAAAAGAAAATATATCAAGATCAAGATACATGATTACTTATGGTCATATAGAGCGGGCCTCATGGAAGATTGAATTATTTGAAAGGTTTCAAGAACACGTGACAATATGTTTATATATTACACTTACAATACCTGGTTGAAGCAGTCAAACAGGTTCTGCCCAGTGCCAATGTTGCAGGTGGGTAATCCAAGGAACTTCAGAGTCACCTTCTTGATGTTGTGATCAAAGATGCATATCAGCACTGTCATGGACTTGTTGTCACCTTGATCGTGATCAAAGATGCGTATCAGCACTGTCATGGACTTGTTGTCACCTTGATCGTTAGACTCGTCAATCGTTATTGACAACTTTCTCTTTCTGACACATAGCTGTTACATCGTTGTCAAACTGAGGGGCGAGGGCTTAGTTTAGAATGTTGGTCGTCTTTGTTCAAATACAACTGAATTTCTTGGCGATCTTAGAGTCCTGAAACATAACTTTCACAAGGGATGTAAAATGATCTGCCACCATAAATGGCAAGTTGTGTTCAACAACAAAATTTGTGAATAATAATTCTACACGCGATACAGCATCAATTTCAGATTGCCCGAACATGTCAGAGACTTTCTTGTTGAATTTAGTTGATCCAATGTTACTTAAATGTTTCTCACCCTTCGAATGCTGAACAATGTCATAACGACCACTATGCCCTATATTCACCTCAACTCTGCAACTTGTACAATACGCAAAATTAACACTTTTTGAACTTTTACTAATCCACGGAAAATCCGCTATCCAACTTGAATTGAACTTTGTCATATACTTCCTCGTCTTGTTAGAATGGGGCGACGCCTCACCATCAGTAGATAACGGACGCTTAGACGTAATCACACGTTATGATATTGAGTTGAAACTTACCTTGAATATATAGCTCTAAAATAATTAGTAATTAATAGAAAGTAGCAAGTTATATCAATTATCCTATTTATAAATAAGTACATTCCAGAAATAAAGACACAAAACAAAGAACATTTCCAACTTTTATTTTTGTCAAAGACAATGTACAAACATATGGAACAAAAGCAACCAACATCAATCAAACCTTTTTTTAAAAAGTAAAATCTGAAATCAAACACACAAACATCGATCTAAAGCAACGCAAGTCAATCACGTCAATCACGGAACTCCTTTTGAAGTAAAATCTATATAAAATTCAGTAATTGTTTTAATGAAATACTTACTCCCCAAATTCACGCCGAAAAAGTCTACTTTCGTTTTCGCTATCTGATAATTACTGCGTCACCTTTAACAAACATTCATTTTCCACTTCTAAATAAATGACACTGTCAATTTGTTTCAAATCATATCAATTTAATTACAGACATCATTAAAGACTTCATAAGTGTGCTGCTAATCCTTTGATAAGATCAATTAAGCCAATAAACTGTTCGCTTTCCCCCCAGGCTATTGATCCAGGTCAGGTATGTCACTTGACGCGAGCCGCGAGACAACATCAGCAAACATAAACGAAACAAAGGAAATGGACCGATGATTTTCAAAAAATCGATTTTAGCAATTTTACGGGAGTTTTTCACACATTTCCATGGGGCCGGGAGGAGGGTTAGAATTCCGTGAGATTTCTTCTCACACCGTGAGGTATCACGTATGGTGCTTATTTATATTTATGCCTCGATACTTCGCGTCGAAACTGGGAGTTTGCAGTGTCAATATAACAAAGGTAACGGGTGCATCTTTTTTTGAGTTGAAGTCATATTTGTCTGTAAGTATTTTGAAAGTATAGAGAGAATGGAAGCAATGCAATTTAACTTTAATTTTGGATGTTGGATATTTTCCCGGGCAACGTTGCAGTTTATAAACATCGCCAAATTATGCGACATGGGATAACAAATATATAATTACTGTCATGGCTAGCGTCTTAATTGAGGTGATTGTCGCATCGTTTGCAGTGGTCATCGTTGGATTTATTTCAAAAAAGAATATGATAATGGACCTTTGGAAACGGCCGAGCACGACACATACGAAATATTGCAGTCTCGGTTTGATTGAGACTGTTCATGAGCGGTAGTGAAATATGCTAGCTACCGCTTACGCCCTCTAGCCCCGGGTTGAGCAGAACTCAATATTAATAAAATCAACAGCACAAAATTTTAACCGTCCCGAAGATGGCATGTATATGGCGGTGGACATGGAGTGTATTGCTTCTCCATGTCGTACGGCGTATGGTCCCAGTATCTAATAAAATTAAATGCCCCGAAGAGCGAAGTCTAGGCGTTTAGGTGACACTTCTATGGAACTGTATTGTGCAATCACAATCTCTTTCTTTCCCATTTTCGGTGTTATTTTGGCATTTTTGATTATTACCGGTGACCATTGAATGGGCTGTAGAAAAGTTGACAAGGTGAAAAGCTGACAAATCTGAACATATATATATATGTATAATTTAGTATAAAGATTAACTGTGCAATGAAATGACTTCATATAATAAGCAATTTAGCTGATCCATATAGTTGTTCTCTTGCAATTAGTCATGTAGATGTTTACGTGTCAAATTGTTATTTCTGTTTTCTCTTTATTTGCTATTATTTCCACGATTTTGTCTTTTTTTGCAATGTAAACAAATGAGTACTTCCATTAGATGACTATGTGAAGGTCAGGCCTGGAATTCACCAACCATTCTTCAAACTATTCTTAGACTTGAGCCCAAGTACTGAAATTTCGTTCACAAATATTTCCATGACCTTCAAAGATAAACAGTCGTAAGAAGTTGCTATTAATTAGTATGCATCATATTTATACATAGCAACTTGCTATGAACATTTATTCTGTAAATTTCTAGAAATATTTGTGATTGAAATTTGCATACTTGGGCTTAAGTCTAAGAATATTCTCAAGAATGGTTGGTGATTTCAAGGCCAGATTTGACCAATTCTGAAAGAGATGTTTGTAAAACATATACCGGTATGACATCCTTCACCGAGCATGACACAAACATTCTTGCCAAGGTTCGAGTTTGTAGTGCCAGCTGTTCTCGAGTTATTGCAAAGACAAGCAGTTTTTAGTGTTTTTTTACAAGTTTTGTTAGCATGGCAACTACTTTTCTGAAGCAAATCTATAAACATTCTTGTTAAGTTTCGAGTTTGTAGTGTCAGCTCTTCTTGTGTTAGTGCCAAGACGAGCAGTTATAAGTGGTTTTTAATATTGCAGTCACCCCTTTAAAAGCCTTTGGTGCTTAAAAAAATCAGAAAAAAAGGAGGCGGTTGTTAGGACAACTTTGGATAAATGGTTTATTCGTTCAGCTTGAAACTGTAGAATACTACATACATGAAAGTACTTATTATTTCATAAATCATATTGATGGTACCATATTACTATTGAAATAGGGGGCGGTTAATGAATTTTAGACGGAAAAACATGTAGGGGGCGCTTATATGAGCAGGGTTGCATAGAAGGCGAATACGGTATGTTTTGTTACCATGGTAAGCACATTTCTTATGCGAATCTACTGAAAGGGGGAGGTGCACAACTAGACCATGACACAAACATTCCTGCCAAGTTTCGAGCTTGTAGTGGCAACTCACTGCCAGTTCTTCAGGTACTGCGAAGACAATATCATGGGATGGACCGGGACCGACCGACAGCACTTAAAAGGTGCGTAATTTGACATCCCAAACTCTTGGTTGGTATATTCCTATATTGCTTACATGGCATCATGTATGGGTTTTGCATCCGTAGTATGTGTGCAAGGTAGTGAGGTAATAAATCGAATGTAACTACATCATTTACTTGCGCATCCTATTTACTATTATCGATTATGAAAGCTTATAATCAATCATTGAAGACATCAATTAGAATTATTTTGCAGATTAAAATTAAATAACAATGTCACAAGGAACAAGACAGGAAATAATACATTATCGGAAATTATACTATGTTCTAAGTGTGAAACTGTATTAACATGTACATGGTATACTTCATATTGAATAACCGATTATATCCGATGCTTCAACTGATTGTAACCAATGATCGGATGTCAATTTCCATTGATCGCTTATTACTAGTGGAAGGTATCTTCATCTTTATTTTGTGGCTGTCTTGCGATCCTAATTTGGTTGAGTTGAATAGCTGGTTAGGCAGTTTTTCTTTCCATGGAATGGGTATGTACTTTCTTGTACCAGAACGTTTTTCTTTTACCCTTAAATGACATAATGGTTTCCACAAATGACGCAAAAATGACACAGTTTTTTCGTTCAATTGAAAACATTACCTGTTTATTTCATCTTTGGTTTGTAGGTAGCCGTCAAAATACTTGACATCGGATGGAGAAGCTTTAATTTTTGACAATTCTAACAAAAAATGTTTTTTTGAACCATGTGGGAAACCTTCTTCTTAATAGTTTCCCAATGTCTGCGTTTTAAATCACCTCTGCATGCTTTACTTCTTGCAATTGCTTGGAGGCAATCATTCATTCCAGGACAGGTTTTGTTGGTCTTCAGGTCTAGGTAGTCTTTGAAGTAGGTATTTATCTCCTCTATTTCATTCTTTGTCCAAGGAACTCTTCTCACTAAAATAATATAAATGTATGTACACACTGTAATAAAGATCTAGAGCTTTCACTGAATGTGATGCAATCAAGGTCCCTGTTAAAAAAATACATTTATGTTATATTTCTCTAAATTATGCCTAGTAATTTTGTATCTTGGCAAACATGATTTTCATACAATATATACATAATTATATAGTTTTTTGTCGTGTTTAATTATTCAGCATTTGACGCCCAACGTGGACTGGAATGTCACCGTTTGGGTTCTACCTCTTATATAGTACCCTGGGTTCGATATATATCGGAACAGAAATGGTTTTCAATATAGCGTTTATTCTATTCTCATAGATCAATGCGTCAAACAACGCCAAACTCCATCAGGGTAAGCATATAGGCAAATATATGTCAACATATGTCTACAACACAGATTATGTTTTACACAGACAATGACCTTGTAGTCCCATTTGTTTAAACATCAGTATAAGCGTTTACAGTCACATATTTAATGGAAAGGTGACACATCTTATAACAAACAATACTAATTAAATAGAAATACCTGCGAATATATAAATATTCAAATATAAATATTACAATAAATATTTATCTTCGAGTACAAAGTACAACAACGTGTAACTCTATTGAAGCCTCGGCAAAATGCACCATTATTATGTTAGTAAAAGATGGTCAAAGGGAGACTATAAACATAACCCATTACTTATAAGGACTCGATGTTGAGGATTTATTTGATATATTGTGGCGTAAGGAACAACATACAATTGTCTTTTGTAAATATATTTATTTCGACCCACATCGAAAACATGGCATAACGAAGGACTTATTGAGCCGGTCACATAAATACCATGAGGGGTGCATAATCTTTTTATTAGAAAGCAAGATAAAAGTGTATTTTGTTGTATAATTACTTGGTTATTCACATGTGCCATGAACCTTTCTTTTACTATATGAGTTCATCGACTCAAAACCAAAGCATGAGTGAATGAACACTGGACCATATCGAAGACAGTTCTCAACATATGCATATTCATGGTTAGAGATGTTTCACCTGGAACATAAAGAATCACTTTTCATTTAACAAATTAACAGCATTAAGTTGATATGTACTGTTCAATCAACAATTTATTTAGAGTAGGCATTTGTTGATTTGCATATATAGTTTATATTATTACCATATCATCCCTTATTTTTTAATAGTTTTAACTTTATATATTTACATTAATTTTTAGCTCGACTGATCAGAGATCAGCAGAGCTTATGCCGTGGTGCGTCGTCTGTCTGTCCATCCATCCATCCGTCTGTCTCTCCGTAAAGTTTTATTTGTAGCGACTACTCCTCTGAAACTGGATGGATATTCATGAAACTTTACAGAAATGTTGCCCATGAAGTCTAGTTGATCCTAGCAAAAATTCATGTTGATGTGAAATCCAAGATGGCCGCCAAAGCTAAAAATAGAGTTTTAAAATACAAGTTTGTAGCGACTACTTCTTGAAAACTATAAGTGATATTAATATGGGACTTTTTCTAAAATGATCAGCATGACATGATGTTGATCCTTGTCAAAAATCGTTTTGATTCAACGTTAAACATGGCTGCCAGCGGCCATCTTTGTTTACATAGAGTTATATAGTAAAAACTTGTAGCGACTACTCCTCTGAAACTACTTGACGGATTGTCATGAAACTTTACAGGAATGTTGCTCTTGATGTCTAATTGATCCTAGCAAAATTTCAGATCTGCCAGAAATTCAAGATGGCCGTCATAGCTAAAAATAGATTTTCAAAAAAATAAGTTCGTAGCGACTACTTCTTGAAAACTATAAGTGATATTGATATGGGACTTTTTCTAAAATGATCAGCATGACATGATGTTGATCCTCGTGGAAAATTATTTTGATTCGACGTTAAACATGGCTGCCAGTGGCTATCTTTGGTTACATAGAGTTATATAGTAAAAACTTGTAGCGACAACTCCTCTGAAACTGCTTGACGGATGTTCATGAAACTTCACAGGAATGTTGCTCTTGATGTCTAGTTGATCCTAGCAAAATTTCAGGTCGGCCGGAAATTCAGGATTGCCGCCACAGCTAAAAATAGATTTAAAATAAATAAGTTTGTAGCCCCTACTTCTTCGAAACTATAAGAGATATTGATATGGGACTTTTTCTAAAATGATCAGTATGACATGATGTTGGTCCTTGTCGAAAATCGTTTTGATTTGACGTTAAACATGGCTACCAGCGGCCATCTTTGTTTACATAGAGTTATATAATGAAAACTTGTAGCGACTACTCCTCTGAAACAACTTGACGGATTTTCATGAAACTCCACAGGAATGTTGCTCTTAATGTCTAATTGATCCTAGCAAAATTTCAGGTCGGCCGGAAATTCAAGATGGCCGCCACGGTTAAAAACAGATTTTCAAAAAACAAGTCTGTAGCGACTACTTCCTGAAATCAAAATCAATCAGTAGAGCTTCAAGGTCATTGACCTCTTGTTAAAAACAAGTTTGTAGCGACTACTTCTTGAAAACTATAAGTGATATTGATATGGGACTTTTTCTGAAATGATCAGCATGACCAGATGTTGATCCTTGTCGAAAATTATTTTGATTCGACATTAAACATGGCTGCCAGTGGCCATCTTTGTTTACCTAGAGCGACTACTCCTCTGAAACTACTTGACAGTTTTTAGCTCTTAGTATAATTGGCCAAGGGCCAGCAGAGCTTATGGGATGGTGTGTTGTCCGTCTTCCGTCGTCCGATGTCTGTCGTCCGTCATCCGTTAACTTTTCTTCTAACGACTTCTCCTCAGAAACCGCTTGGCTAATTTTGACCAAACTTCACATTGATGATCCTTAGATGAATGCTTTTTAGATTTGTTAAAATTAGGTCAGTGCTACATCCAAGATGGCTGCCATTACCATATATGGTCGAAACCTTAAAAAATCTTCTTCTCCAGAACCGCTGGACAGATTTCAACAGTTTTTCTTTTAAAATGATCGCCAAGGCCTAGGCTATCAAGATTGTTCAAATAAAGTCCACGGGGTCAAAAATGGCCGTGCCCCGTGGGTCCAAAGTTTGTATATTGAGGTTTTGCATGTTTTTCATATAGACATATAGGAAAAAACTTTAAAAAATCTTCTTTTCTGAAACCACAAGGCACAGAGCTCTCATGTATTACATGTAGCATCAGCTTATGGTCCTCTACTAAGTTTGTTCAAATGGTGACCCTGGGGTCAAATTTGTCCCCGCCCTGGGGGTCACAGTTTTACATAGACTTATATAGGATTTTTTTTTTAAAATCTTCTTCTCAGAAACTACAACAGCCAGAGGCTTGATATTTTGCATTTACTATAAGCTTATGGTCCTTTACCAAGTTTGTTCAAATGATGACCCTCGGGTCACATTTGGCCCCGCCCCAAGGGTCACATGTTTTACATAGACATGTATAGGGAAAAACTTAAAAAATCTTCTTCTCTGAAACTGCAAGAGCCAGAGGTTTAATATTTTGCATTTGCTATAAGCTTGTGGTCCTCTACCAAGTTTGTTCAAATGGTGACCCAGGGGTCACATTTGGCCCCACCCCAGGGGTCACAGTTTTACATAGGCTTGTATAGGGAAAAACTGAAAAAAATCTTCCTTCTCTGGAACCACATGGCACAGAGCTCTCATGTATTACATGTAGCATCAGCTTATGGTCCTCTACTAAGTTTGTTCAAATGGGGATCCTGGGGTCAAATTTGTCCCCGCCCCGAGGGTCACAGTTTTACGTAGACTTATATAGGATTTTTTTTATAAAAAATCTTCTTCTCGGAAACTTCAAGAGCCAGAGGTTTGATATTTTACATTTATTATAAGCTTATGGTCCTTTACCAACTTTGTTCAAATGGTGACCCTGGGGTCACATTTGGCCCCGCCCCAAGAGTAACATGTTTTACATAGACATGTATAGGAAAAAAGACTTAAAAAATCTTCTCGGAAACTGAAAGAGCCAGAGGTCTAATATTTTGCTGTTGCTATAAGCTTATGGTCCTTTACCAATTTTGTTCAAATGGTGACACAAATGGGGTCACATCTGGCACCGCCCCGCGGGGGTCACAGTTGTACATCAATGCTTGTTTTAAATTTTTTAATTTCTTTACTTTTTAATTTTTTTATTATTTTTTATTTTTTTATTTTTTTTTATTTTTTTTTTCATTTTTTTTTTTATTAACTTGGAAAACCAGCCAGATCAGACCCAGTAATGGCGGGGTTATGGCTATATTTTGCCTCTTTAAAACGATAGTCACTTGCTTCATTGATGTCATAAGAGCCATATTAGCCAGTAAAGCGTTATGAAACTTCACAGAAATGCTGACCTAGCTATCAAAATCTATCATTAGGAATGCTGACCTAGCTATCAAAATCTATCAGTAGAGCTTCAAGGTCATTGACCTCTTGTAAATTAATACTTCATTCCTTCATCTTTCATTAGTTTTTCTGCACAATATGACCTGTTTATGGCTCGACGTGCCGTAAAACACCATTCATTCATTCATTAGAGTAGTAAAACTCAGACTTATTCTGTTATTAACTGCTGACTTACATTATCTTCACATTCTCACCCAGTTATTTCTACAGCAATGACCACCATACAATTATAGTTTAACAAGTGTTGAAAGTGGCTTTCAGCTCATAACCATTTTATTATGGCATCATGATGCAATATTCCTATCATGACATACTACATTTAGTTTATATACTGATTTATAAATATGTCACAATATAAGGTAAAGTTTATTAGAAATTTTTACCATATATTTCTGGAAGAACAGCACAAAAGTCTACCGACATCTGTTCTGCACAGTCAATCTCCTCCAGCGACAATGATTGTTTACTCAGTATTGCCATTGCAGAGACAAAGAGAAGATATTGCACAAACACTATTGCCATTGCAGAGACAAAGAGAAGATATTGCACAAACACGATTGCCATTGCAGAGACAAAGAGAAGATATTGCACAAACACGGAAGATTTCAGTATGCCCATCAAAATGGGCACTGAGAAGTGAATTAACCACTCTCTACATTCAGTTGCTGCAATTGATAAACAAATGAAAAATTAATAGAATTAAGATGATACATCAGCATATTCTAAGGGCTATTCTATTAAAACATACATGGGACCCCAGGAAGGCACTTTTGAAACCCATAGATGCAAAATTGAGTTTAAGAAATAAAATATTTACAGCGGGTTTATATTGCCAGATCAATACCTGGTGGGCGGGACTTAAATCTTTATTTACACTGTCCTGTTTTAATGGGATGACAGTGGGGTAAGTGTGAGGTTTGGTGAACCCAAGAACCAGTTTAAACCCCCGTGGCCTACTTTGCCACTGACCGTTCCAAGGTGGTAGCCCTGTTGTCAACCCTTTTGTGTTTGTGATGTTGCTTGTATTTATTATTACTTTTGCCTTCTTGTTTGTCTGTTTGCATGTTTGTCTCCGTGTTTTGTGGTTGACTGTCCTCCTTGAATGCTACTTTCCCTGTCCGATCTTTTTATATTTCTTTAAAGATCATTGATACCAAGGACCTCAGGCCTGCAGTTTTGATATGTTTCATGTTTTGATATTACACAATATAGACTCGATGGAAATATTTTATTTCTTATCTGACATGGTGTTTATGCATATAATACATATTTTTTCAAGAGATTGAACATTATACAAACAATTTCTCACAACTTACGGTTTATGCCCATCTTTTAACATCAAACGAACAAAAAAAGTGCAGCTTTATCCCGTTAAGATATGTTGATAGAACTTTAACGTCCTTTAAACAACAAATTCAATCGCATTTTGTGTTTCTAATCGGATGTTTAAAATGACCTATCAACGGTTAACGTGTTTTCTGACATCGAAAATAAAGCCTTGACGGTTAACTTACGTGACGTCGGAGGTATTGATAGGAATTTTAATACTCCCCCAATAACCAATCAACTTTGAGTGTTTTAAAAATATGTTAGGTACCCAACTTGAATATTGGGTTCAAACATCTAACAATACTTCAGGTACATGCAGTGTGATAATAGTAATAAAAGGACATGTTTTTTTCAAAATTAAAATTAGGTTTGCTGTCTCCCGACCAACTCACTTTTTACCCCACTACTCCTATGTTTTGTTTGCCAAACCCTCAATAATTTAATGTATGCATCAGCCAGATAACTTTACAGTTTACAGTGTTTTGCTGTTTCCTTGCGTTCATGTATTAATAAGGTCATCATAAACTAGACGGGTGTTCCGCGGAACTAGATGTGTGTTCCGCGAACACGTGTGTCACATGTCAGCGCTTCGTCAGCATAACCAGGTTTTTTTGACCCAGATAAATGACCTTGACAAATTATCCTGACTAAGTTTTCATGAAGAAAAAATGATTATTTAACCCATATAATTAGAAAAAAATGAGTGTTTAACCCATATAAATTATATGGGTTATATACTCATATTTTTCTTCACGAAAAATTAACACTGGCTATAACTTTCACTTTTTTCTTGATATTTTTTCATCAAACTTTTAATATATACTCATCATGACAACATCGACATGACCATTCTAAAATATAAACGTCATGGTTACAATGAAGGTTGAAGGTTATTATCACAAAAACTTATCATTAGCTATAACTTTTTCTTTTCTTGATATAAAGGTCATGGTCACAATGAAGGTTATTATACATGATCACACAGAAGGTTATTGTAATAATAACCTTCAGTGTGACCATGGTCGTGTCGATGCTGTCATGACGAGTATATATGGAAAGTTTGATGGAAGAAATATCAAGAAAAGAGAAAGTTATAGCCAATGTTAAGTGTTCATGAAGAAAATAATTAATATTTAACCCATATAATGACCTTCATTGTGACTTTGACCTTTATATTGGAGTATGGTCATGTCGATGTTGTCATGATGAGTATATATTGAAAGTTTGATGAAAAAACATCAAGAAATGACAGCCAACCTTAAGTTTTCGTGACTGATAGATGGACGGACGACAAAGTAATCCCTATGTATCGCATTTTCTTTGAAAAGGCGACACACATTTTCTTTGAAAAGGCGACATAATAAATTGCTAGATTCTCATCCCACCAAATGCCGAATCTTTGAGACCTCCTGTTATTACATTTTAAACTTCCCATAGTTTGTTGTGTATTAGACAGAAACTGAAGTCTGTGTTAGGCTGTGTTAGTCTGTGCTTGTTCAATGTGGTATCAATAAAAAAAGGTGTCACTAAATCACTCAAGAAAGACATCCGACGGACAAATCGGAAACTGTATGCTCTTATTAAATATTTTAAAATCGCATAATATATCGGAATCAATCCTTAAATAAATATTTAGTAACAATGTAAATCAACCGTTCCAAAGGCTTTATTCTTCAAGAACTCTGTCTCCTGGTAATGAAATCTGGAATCTGGATTCCCATTAGTCGCTTGTTCAGTAGGTCATTCTGTAAATAGAAAGAAGAGTAGACAGCTAACTAGAAGTTGTTTATTGGGGAATAATTTTTCCCACCCAAATCTCGAGTAATCAAATCATCTGTTAATGTGCACCTAATGTTCAACATTGTCATTATTAAATTACAGCTGGATATGTTAAGTTTGGCTTATGTGAATTTAATATACCAAGGTTCTTTGCTTAAGCATGTTAAGGTATTCTGTAATAATTATTCCTCATTCTGTATAAAGCACTTTATACAGAATGAGGAATAATTATTACATGAATAATAATAGCTCAAGGTGGTCTATTGGGATCACTCTTCGTCCGTCCGTCGTCGTTAACTTTTGCTTCAAATGACTTCTCCTCAGAAACCCCTTGGCCAATTTTGACCAAACTTCACATGTATGATCCGTAGGTTAATGCTTTCTATATTTGTTAAAATTAGGTCAGTGTGACATCCATAATGGCCACCATTACCATATATGGTCGAAACCTAAAAAAATCTTCTTCTCAAAAATCTCTGGACAGATTTCGACAGTTTTTCTTTTAAAATGATAATTATACATATAGTATAAAATAAATTCTTTTTGCAGAGTATTAACTTTGGATAATATTGTAGCAATAAAATATTACTTATGCTAGAATACAGACGAAAAAATGAAAGCTCGTAATTTAATTTAATGAAATGCAGCAGCTTTAAAGTCAAAATGATACTGGATATATAAAAGGAGACCGTGATAAACACCTCAAGATTGCCGTGCGTCCCTTTAACATCAGGACTATTTTACAAAGCCGTCGATGGGACATTAACATATTTTTGTTGTTAATTAAAATATATATGCTAGTTAATTGAAATATTCTAAATATGCGCGGCTGGGGTCTACAACATAATAACTGAAAAAGAAAGCTGTAATTTTTGGTACACTCTGATGAGGATGACCAACTTTATGGTTTCTTTTCAAATGCTGCGACAAGTTTGGCACTTTTATTTTACGACTCTCACAATACTGGTAGCTATTGTAAACCCTCTTGTTTTTCTTTTGGCTTCCAGCTTTTGTTGTTGTAGATGTAAGCACTCCTGTTATAAAGATTTTAGGATTCAGTTCATCTCGCAGTATTTCTTCTTCATGTATAATTCCATCAAATTCATCATCACTTTCACTTATTTCTCCTTGGTAATCTGACTTGTTACTTTCAACAATAGTTCCACTCACTTAAGGTTGCAGGTAGTACTGATTTTTGAGATGACATGTGGTAAATATTACTTTTTTCTCCATCGGAACTTTCAGTGTTGTTAATGTCAGAAGATTCTGGAACATAGTCTTTGTCTGCATTACAACATCGACGAGGTCAACATCTGAACATACATCTTTTTCTGAACATACATCTTCTTCTGAAAATACATCTTCTCCTTGGTAATCGGACTTGCTACTTTCAACACTAGTTCCATGCATTAAACCAGTTTCAGGTAGTACTGATTTTTGAGATAAATATCTGAATGAACATACATCTTTTTCTGAACATAATCTTCTCCTGAAAATACATCTTCTCCTTGGTAATCAGACTTGCAAGAATAGCAACTTTTCTACCTTTCTTCCCTTTTGTTCCAATCATGGTGTGATTTTCGCACAGGCTTTGAAACTACTTCACAGATTTTCATGAAACTTCACAGGAATACTGATCTAGCTATCAGAACCTGCCAGTAGAGCTTCAAGGTCATTGACCTCTTGTTCCTTAAACACGTGTGTTTCATATACCTTGTTGGTTCTTTGTTTCTGTGTGTGTTTGTGGTTGACTCGTCCTTGAATGCTGCTTTTCCTGTTCGAATTTTATATCTATATTTACCAAAATGACTGGTGCGACATGTACTTGGTCCTAACCAAGATTCGTTTTGGTTCGATGTCAAACATGGCAGAGTCAATGTCACTTAAATACATGTACCATCACGCAAATGTTAGCACAAATATTGATGGTACGTGTATTTAAATGACCTTGACTCTGACCCAGGGTCAGTTGGAGGGCTGGGAGTTATTGGCATGAAGAAGGAAAATGACCAGGAGGTTATATATGAAATTTGGACATTCTACTCTCAAGGACAAGAAAGTTACAATGCAATATGTTAAGATTTGGTTAAGGTTTTGGTTAAGATTTGCGTTAAGGTTTTGGTTAAGGTTTGCGTTAAATTCCTGTAACTTTTTTGTTCTTTGGATCAGAGAGTTTAAATTTCATATATAACCTCCTTTTCATTGTCCTTCTTTTTCCAGTGATTTTCAACCTCATGCTTGCCCTTTGTCAAGTTCAGTTGTCTCTTAAATACATACATATACTCTGTAAAAAAAGTTTTGGACCATGGCAGTGTTCAAAACCGTACAATGATCGCTGAACCTTTACATTCGACCATAACCCTTATTATCTCAGTTGATAATTCACAATAGATCAACAATCAACAATAATTATCATTTACATTGCAAGTTTGCGAACAAATAATAATCTTTTTATTGGTTACTTGAATGTGTCCGTAACTGTTACTTTTAATGGACTTTGCAACATTTTTTCGGGAGAGGTCTTACATAGGCATTGCCTGTTGTCCAATCCCATTCAGTACTTGAATAAAATATTGTTTAAATAAACATTTTTTACAGACCCTTTGTGTGTTCGCGATATTTTTTTAAAATCAGATCTTGTTTGGAATTTAATGTTTCTGGTACCAAATTAACCGGGTAGGGTAGACCTTGGTTACTAAAAAAAGATACTTAAATTCTGTCCACTAGTTTTATTTTTATATGACTTTATATACCCTGGTCCAAAACTTTTTTTACCGAGTATACAAAATCAGTACAGAATTTTAACCACCCCGAAGATGGCATACAAGTTGACAAATTGCTGCAGTTTTACAGTCCAACTCCAATGTGTAGTTTCTGCAACTAGCTATCGGGTATTAAAGGGAGTACATCAGGCTTTGGGGCCTGATATGTTTAAAACAAAATAAAGTATAAAATTATCAATTTAAAGCGTGAAGTAGTTCATAAAAATAGGTGGAACATTAACAGTTTCCTATAATACACCGTAACAAAAATGATAATTTACAACAAATCTGTAAGTCCGTAGAGTATGCACTTTGCATAATGTTCATTATAGACTTTGCCTAATCAATTACGGTAATGATGTTTTCACATACAGTTTTAAATGTTTGAATCCTGATAATAATGCAGGACCTTTATAATTGATGAACATTTTGTGTTGTTTTAATCCAGGAATTTTATTGCATGCCACAGTGGTGTTTACTGAACTATTAATAGATGCATCAACATTTTAAAATTTGAAGCATGTTAATATTCAATTAATTACCATAACCGTGTAGACTGTTTTTCGGTATGATTGCAAATTTATTCAAAATCTGGTCTATGGAATGGTAATGCCTGTCCATCCAACAATATTTGCATTTAACTCCACTGATGGAAAACTAAGAATGCTACCCTACTGAATGCTGACACCAGTGCTTGACCTCATTAACAGCCGTGTGGTTCTCCGGAGCCCCGTTTGGTCACGGGGCAAAGAATAGGGCCACTGCAGATCCCTTTGGAGGGATAGGCAGAGGGGTAGAATCCCCCCAAATTCATGTTCATTTTATCATTTTTTGTTCATGTTCATTAAAGGTCTTCATCATGATCCCTGCATTGTTTCAGGTGCTATCTCGCTCGCATCAAAAGAGCAGTGGCAGAAAAACAATAACGTCGCTCCAGCATAAATGGAGTTTCTACGATAGAACTTGCAGCAACTCTGCAGTTCAGGGTGAGAAGGTTCTAGGCCCATTTTCCATATTTTATCTCGATGTACATGGAAGATGAGCCTGGCATGTTCATGCCTTTTAGGCACCATATAACCTTTTCATGTGTTGGTGCGCCTTAAAACCCAATTCAATTCAATTACTATAAACCCTGATTTTGTCAAGATGAAGATCGCTTAAAACATGTATGTTGGACACGTCACTTTAGGCGAGACATCATGTTGCGCGCAACTCTTGTTTTCCAAATAAACAACCACTACAGGGGTAAACACAAACAATCCAAGGGAAAACACAAGCAAAGAATGCGACACCACAAGCATAAACCTGTTGACAACAGTGGTACAGTCTTGGAACGGTCGGTTTGCTGGGGTTTAAGTAAGGTTCTAGAGTGCAATAAACAACTTCCAGCCCACTACGTACAATGCAGTTGAACACTGTATATATGGTTTAGAAACTCGATAGATAACTGTCCGTTGAAAATAGAATACAGTTCTTTCTCATAATGGCTATCTTTTCATACTCTGTGGTCTTTTTCGACATGGCACTCTCCTCGTTCCTGATTATTAATAATGCCAGCATTTTTATGTGGCTCTCTGTCAAGTTCTGGTAAACATCCACTGTCCTAGGATAGTATAAGTTAAAAAAATAATATATTAAGTATATTTTTATTTATATTTTCAGGCTGATAAATACTGCATTATTAGACTGAATTAGTCAAATATAAACATGTATATAAAGCCTTACATTCATAGAAGTTCAACTTATTCATCAGATAATTATATATCTAATGCATTGCGTTTATTGCATGTTATAATAGCGGGAAAGCAAAATAAAATGCAAAATCTTGCTAAAAGTTTTTTTTTTGTTATCGACTGATCATTATATGTTAATTTGGCGATAGTATTACTGCCTGCATTGCCGTCTTACTAAACTTTAAACATGTTATTGACTCAGTGAGATTGTACAGGCTAAATACATTCTCCGGTTATATGGGTGTTTTGAAATGATTCAAACATAAAAGCATGGTTAAAAGCATACCGTTCCTTTAAAAAGGATTTTTCAGGAAATAGTTCTGGTAGCTCTTTCATTACCATGCGCGTGTGGTTACCGTCAATTATTTCAACTTCCGTCAGACCACTTTCTATATCGCTGTAGTGGCTTTCTGGTTTGATAAGTCCTACTGGTTTTGGAAATCTTATCGTGTGCTTATTTTTGATCGATATCTGATAATGCCTTGTCATTTCTCGAACATGATCCAAGTCGAGATTTCTAATTTGGTGATTCTCCTGTGCTGGTCTGAGACACGAGAGTGGCAAAGTAAACGTTCCTTTAAAACATTGGCTGGTTTCTTTTAATAGGCTGTTTTGAGATTCCTCTTGACTTCTGTCATCAGTAACGGGGTATTTGATGTGTCGTGGAGTTCTCGTGAGATGATTCCAGTTCAGTATCCGAGTGTGAGGACTCACGATGGTGACCTAAATGGCGTAAGACATAAAAACAGTTAAAACTAATGTTGTAACGTTTTAAATATGTAATCACTGGTGTCATGTAAAATAGTAGCAAATAAACTTATTATGGATATTATGAAAATGGCATAACTCATGTTTTAAATCGACTATTTAGGTGAAAATAAAGTATTTGCTTCATGACAGCTCTAGATATATTTCAGCAGTTAAGTCAAATGTTAGCTTATGCCGTGGTGCGGCGTCCGTCGTCCGTCGGTCTGTCCGTCCGTCCGTTAACTTTTTTTTGGTAGCGACTACTCCTCTGAAACTACTGAATAGATTTTCATGAAACTTTACAGAAATGTTGCCCATGGAGTCAAGTTGATCCTAGCAAAAATTCATGTTGATGTGAAATCCAAGATGGCCGCCAAATCTAAAAATAGATTTTTAAAAAACAAGTTTGTAGCGACTACTTCTTGAAAACTATAAGTGATATTGATATGGGACTTTTTCTAACATGATCAGCATGACATGATGTTGGTCCTTATAGAAAATCATTTTGATTCGACGTTAAACATGGCTGGCACGGCCATCTTTGTTTACATAGAGTTGCTTAGTAAAAACTTGTAGCGACTACTCCTCTGAAACTACTGGACGGATTTTCATGAAACTTCACGTGAATGTTGTTCTTGATGTCTAATTGATCCCAGCAAAACTTCAGGTCAGCCGGAAATTCAAGATGGCCGCCACAGCTAAAAATATTTTTTCAAAAAACAAGTTTGTAACGACTATTTCTTGAAAACTATAAGTGATATTGATATGCGACTTTTCCTAAAATGATCAGTATGACATGATGAGTTGATCCTTTCGAAAATTATTTTGACTCGACGTTAAACATGGCTGCCAGCGGCCATCTTTGTTTACATAGAGTAGCGACTACTCCTCTGAAACTACTGGACGGATTTTCATGAAACTTCACGTGAATGTTGTTCTTGATGTCTAATTGATCCCAGCAAAACTTCAGGTCGGCCGGAAATTCAAGATGGCCACCACAGCTAAAAATAGATTTTCAGAAAACAAGTTTGTAGCGACTACTACTTGAAAACTATAAGTAATATTTTTATGGGACTTTTTCTAAAATGATCAGCATGACATGATGTTGGTCCTTGTCGAAAATCTTTTTGATTCAATGTTAAACATGGCTGTCAGTGGCCATCTTTGTTTACATAGAGTTATCTAGTTAAAACTTGTAGTGACTACTCCTCTGTAACTACTCGATGGATTTTCATGAAACTTCACAGGAATGTTGCTCTTGATGTCTCATTGATCCTAGCAACATTTCAGGACGGCCGGAAATTCAAGATGGCCACAATTGTTAAAAATAGATTTAAAAAATGTGATTTTGTGGTGACTACTTCTCAAAAAGCATAAGTGATGTTGATTTGGAACCTTTAGCAAAATGACTGGCACGACATCTTGAGGCTGATCAGGGTTTTATCTGCCTTGGTGCTCATCAGTCATTTGATCGAAACACCCCTTTGTACTACAAATGGACTGGTCCAAATTAAAAGGACAGTCCATTATACATTCATAGAAGGGTAAGGATTTAGTCTCTTTTGTATTTTGACTCTCAGAAAAAGACTGAAAACAAATTGTAGGATTTTAAGATTTTATTTTAATTCTGATTGTTCACCTATAACCTCTACTGTTACTATAATTCTCAGGAGAAATTGCATAACATGAACTGTGTTTGACCTGGTCACACACCTGCTATATTTCTGAATACAGACCATTCCATTTCTGTTACACAGTGTCATTTGGAGCAGAAAAAAGAGGATATACTAAGGTTGATGTTGTAAGGGATTTAATTGATATAGTTTTATAATTAAACTTTTTGGTAACATTATGACATTTTTATAAGATGGAAAAAAATATATTCTTTAGAGTAGGATCAAATGGAATGAGATTATAATGTTGCATAATAAATCATAATATTTAGGAATATAGGAATATTGCTCTTGGTGTCTAGTTGGTCCTAAGTAAAAATCAGGTTGGCCTAAAATTCAAGATGGCCAGCATGTCTAAAAATAGATTTATTAAATACAATTTTGTGGCAACTACTTCTCTAAAACCGTAAGCGGTTTGGTACCTTTACCAAAATGACTTTTATATGGTGGTTTTGATGTCCAGTTAGTTCCATTAAGTAAAAATCAGGTTGGCCGGAAATTCAAGATGGCTGCAACAGCTTAAATACTCGTTTGTGGCAACTACTTAACAAAAAACATAAGTGGTATTGATTAGGAACCTTTACTAAAATGACTGGCATGACATGTAGTTGGTCCTAAACAAAATTCATTGATTCTATGTCAAACATGGATGCCTGCGATCATCTTTTTTTAGATAGAGTGATAATAGGAAAAACTTGTGGCGACTACTTCTCTGAAACTATTTCCATACGATTTACAGGTCTATCAGTAGAGCTTCAAGGTCATTGACCTCTTGTTATTGTATGCCCTCCTGATTCTTGATCTTTATGGAAGTAACCCTTGTATTATTGTTTGACATATTTTATATATATATTATGTATATGTAACCTGATGATAAACAATGATAATGATTTTATTAAATTTATGATAAGTAAGATTTAATATTGTTGATCCCAGAGCTTGTTGATTGATGTTGGTACATTGAACCCAGTGTGGGACAGTCTGGTTATAGATTTAATTTGCTACAGTCTAGATCATCAAAGTGAAAATAGTCACACTTATCTATTATACAGCAGGTATTAATTAATGCAATACTTTGTTAAGGCTGATGCTGGACTACTAGGATAATCTTTATTTAATGATTATAGACAGGTTAATATCAATATCTGATTGGATGGTAGGGTTTTGTATGTATGATTTTGGGTGTGTCTAGATGTAAGAGGATGGTGCTTAGAAATAAGCAGGAATTGGAAAAGGGTTTTTATATATAGTCAGTAAGGTTTGAGCTAGGTAGAAGAGTGTTTCGGAGTTATGAAAGAAAGGTTTCAGTTATATATTGAAAAAGATAGAACTAGGATAATAATAAAGTAAAGTTACAATGTGGACATATAATATTAAATTAGTGAATAGAAAATAAACAACACGTTGAATGAAAATAGTGACTTGTGTTTGCTTTTGGCTAATTCCCCATGGCCGAGCCAAGCGAGTGATTATGAGATATGTTTAATATGAAGTATCAATATAATAAAATAAAAGGATCCCGGTCACATAATGGTGAAGAATCTGGGGTACTCTTCCAAAATGGATGTTTAAAATTGAAAAGTAAAGGATATTAAAAGTTCAAATTCAGGAATGTATTTCGTATGTGAAGAAGTTTAATCGTGACGAAGGCAAGTTCCACTACCTGCCAATCATCATGTCGGACATGCGGGGCAAAAACAGTCTGGAGAGTAGAACGGGAACCAGCACATTGACGATAGAGATCGGCGATGAGAATAACAATCCACACAGCCCAGGGCACAAGGAAATCTTTGTATATAAATACGACTTTAAGGGTGTAGCAGAAGACCTTGTGATTGGTAATGCGTACGCCGAGGATCCGGACGACTGGGATGTGAAGGACAAGTACTTCTATTTCACAGGACACCATGTAATGGCAAAATATTTTGGTGTTGATTTCAATGATGGATTGATCCGCATGAACAAGCAGACACCAGCAGGCGTGCACCTGTTTACGGCTAAAGTTTGGGACCATGAAGTTTTCACCAAACTGAACGTGACTGCAACAGTGAGAGTAACAGTCGAGGAAATCACAGACGAAGCTATATTTAGCTCTGGATCTCTTCGATTTTCAGGACTAACAGCTGAAGATTTCATAAAGCGTTTTGACAAGGAGAAAGAAAGCCCGTATGAAAAATTTCAAAACCTTCGGGCTGACAAACTGCAGGTGCCGGAGCAAAATGTGAAAATTAGTACCGAGTAATATAGAACAAAGTAGGTAGTTAGTAGTATGTAATATTGTAGTAATAGCACCGTAGTAATAGTAGATTTGTTAAAACTTTGTACTGGTAAAATGTCACAAGGGAATGCTCAGTTTTAAACACAGAATTTAATAATGTCATGTTGAGATGAGTTAGAGATTTAATGCGAAGCCCGAATCACGGCAGTAACCTGAAGTGTGATGTTAAATGACTTAAGTTTGGTTATATAATTTGAAATGTTATGTATGCTGAATTCAAAATTAAATCACGCGTACCATTTGAAACTTCATGCATGGGGTTGGGAAATACAAGCAATTTTAATTATAGTTATGACCTTACTTGTTATTTTCAATGATGCTTACATGGATATTATGCATTAGGTGATACCCAAGGTGATAATTTTGTCTGCAAATGGGAGGGAAACTATAAGATAAGAGAGTTTCAAATATTAGATGCCAGCATGGGAGAAATGTATGCTGAGGGTAATGTGGGTAACACTTAGGAAACCCATGGGAACAATAATAATAATAATAATAATAATAATAGTCTTTATTTACAGAGGGTAACACATTTAGTTATAAACTAATCTTCCATGAGGCCCTCTATTATATACAAATTTACAAATGACAAATGACAGAACAAATCAAATAAAGCAGTAATCAATAAAGGCAATATTGTTTTTAAATATTAAATGTTAAATGTTTGCATTCAAACTAAACGTTGCATACACTTTAACACACATACTCTCGTTTACCCTAAATTTGTGCAAAAGAAACAAGCTCTAAGATGAATAAATACAATGAAGCTATGGAAAAAAAAGAAGCAAGCATAATTAATAACAGCAAAAAAATGGAATTTGATTAACACATAAATACATATGAACAAATGGTGAAAATTACTATTTAAATATATACAACAAAATTATTTTACAAGCCCTGTCCGCTTTACTTAAAAATGGTGTATTAAAATGTATAAGTATTTGATTCGAACATTAGGTTCCTTTCATCCATTTTATGAAATTCGAATGAAATGCATCAATAGTATTCAGAGTTTTTAACTTATCTGGTAAGCTGTTCCATATAATAGGTCCTGAATATGCAACACTTTGTAAATTTCTTTGTTTGGCCTTGGTGGAATAAAAGTATATGTTGATGTTGATCTTAGCACTGGCACATTATCATTTGCCATTCTATGTTTAAACATTTCATTAACATATTGAGGTGTTTCTGATTTGGTGACTTTATACATAAACTTTGCTTTTCTTAGATATAATCTTTCAAAGACTGTTAATATTTTCAATTTTTGCATGGTTTCTAATACATCCACCACATTATAGTCCATTATTATTTTACATGCGCGTTTTTGAAGATGAAAAATTCTATTAAGATTCATTTGAGATGTGCCTCCCCAAATTGTATTACAATAGTCTATGTGGGGTTGAATGTATGTTTTGTAAAACTGAGTTCTGTGCTCGGTATATAAATATTCTTTGATTCTAGATAGAAGCCATATATTTGATGTAATTTTTTTGCATATTTTATCTATGTGGATTGACCAAGTCAAGTTATTGTCTACAAAAACTCCAAGAATTTTGTCATTTGCAATTGTATTTAAATTATCACAGTTTAAATTTAAAGTTAGATTTTCAAAAGTCAAACTGCCTCTTTTTTGATGAGTAGTTATTAACATTACTTTAGTCTTTGTGGTATTTATAAGCATGCCATTACATTTGCACCAGTTTGATAAACTATCTAGGGCTGTTTGTAAATTACTTTCAATTGTTTGGCGAGAATCTCCAATGTCATATAGGGTAGTGTCATCTGCATAAAGATCTGTGTTTACCAAGTCAGTATAGAGTGGTAAATCATTAATAAACATTAAGAATAGTAGTGGACCCAAAATTGAGCCCTGTGGCACACCATTAACTATACAATTTTCCTCAGAAGTAATGTTGTTAATAGATACCTTTTGCTTTCTATTGAGTAGATATAAAGAAAACCACAAAATTGTATCACCAGAAAGTTTGTAGTGCTTCAATTTTTTCAACAACAGTGTGTGATCAACAAGATCGAAAGCTTTTTTGAAGTCGACCATTACAACTCCAATCAAAGATCCATTATTTATAGCTTCGAGCCATTTACCAATCATTCCTACTAAAGCAGTTTCACAAGAATGGTTGGGTCTAAAACCAGACTGAGTTTTGTGTAGTAAATTATAATATATAAGGAAATTCATTAATGAATCATGTACATGTTTCTCTAGTACTTTTGAGAGAATTGGTAGGATTGAGATGGGTCTGTAGTTATTGACATCATCTTTAGAACCACCCTTGTGAAGAGGTGTCACTTTGCCTTCCTTCCATTTATCAGGAAAAATGGAGTTTTTTATACTTTGGTTGCAAATGTAGGTGACACAATCTGCAATATGAGGTGCTGCTATTTTAAGCAAACGTGGTCCAATATTATCACATCCTGTGGCCTTTGTAACGTCAATATTTTTTAAGAATTTTTCAACTGTTTCCTGGGAAATTTCAGGAATTGAAAAGTAGGTTTCAGAAGAAATTTTGCTATCACAAAATGATTTAAGATTGTCAAATTCTGAGATGTTAATTGGTTCTTTTATATTTGAAGCCACAGAAACAAAAAAATTATTGAATTCATTCGCAATATCACTGCCATCTTCAAATTCATTTTCACCAATTTTTAAAGATGAAATAGTTGCATTACATTTCTTTTTATTTATCCCTATTTCCTTAAATAATTTTCACACACTGCCTGAATTATTATTATTTTCATTTATCATTGATGTATACTGTGCTTTTTTAGATTGCTTTATTAATTTAACAACCTCATTTCGCCAAATTTTGTATTGAGCTTCATCATATATAGATTTGTATCTGTCCCTAGTCTTAATAGCTTCAATAATATCAGGAGTTATACATTTAGGTTGATGCTTATACTTGACTCTATGAGTTTTTAGTGGCAGATGTTTATCTACAATATCCATAAACATAGATGACCAAGTCTCTACGGTTTCGTTTGTGTCATCAAACACCTTGATGACATCCCATGGTGCAGATTGCAAATCATTTATAAAATCCTGTTCAATAAAATGTTTATATGACCTATATGATATTGAGTGATGCGAACATTTAGGTAATGTACATCTAGTTTTACGTGTAAGAAATACAGGAAAGTGGTCACTTAATCCTATTTGTGGAACATTTATAGAACTAATATTTTCCTTCACATTGCAGTATATATGGTCTATTAGTGTTTGCAAATGTGCTGTTCTTCTTACTAAGTAACAGTATTAATTTGTTGATAAATGCCAAATGGTTCCATAAATTCTAACCATGCCTTTTTTGTCTGTTCATTTAGTAAATCCCTATTAAAATCACCTAACAAATAAATTTCCTTTTGTTTCTCGAGTACTTTTTCTATGAAGTTTTCAAAATGTTCATTCCATTTAACTGTTTCATTCGGATGCCGGTATATCATACCCACCAAAAAACTCTTTGAATTCTTTGGAAATACTTCTAGCCATAAACACTCTATTTCATTCTTCTCTAAATCACATCTTCTCTCTACCTTCACCCCATTTTTAGCTGGACTATTCGAAGAATAAGAGAGCTTATGTAATCACCCCGGGGTCGGCGTCGGCGTCGGCGTCGGCGTTGGCGTCGGCGTCCCACATTCAGGTTTGCGTGTAAGCTGTGTTTACAAGTCTATATCTCTTACATTTCTTATCCTAGCACAACCAAATTTGGCCATGGGCTTCCTTATAGCATTATCTTAATGACTGCATAAGCAATTTTGGTTCCTGTAACCCATGGGCTCCCATGGAACCCAAATTATGATAGCCCATAAAATGTGTCCCATTTCACATCAAATTTTGCGTGTAAGCTGTGTTTACAAGTCTATATCTCTTACAATTCTGACCCTAGCTCAACCAAATTTGGCCATTAGCTTCCTTATAGCATTATCTTAAGGGCTGCTTAAGTAATTTTGGTTCCTGTAACCCCTGGGCTCCCATGGAACCCAAATTCTGATAGCCCTTAAAATGTGTCTGTTTCACATCAAATTTTGTGTGTAAGCTGTGTTTACAGGTCTATATCTCTTACATTTCCTGTCCTAGCTGAACTAAATTTGGGAATTGGTTCCCTTATAGTATGTTGTAAAGGGTTGGATAAGTAATTTTGTCTTTTGCAAATTCTGGGCTCCCATGGAACCCAAATTGTGATGGCCCATAAAATGTGCAATAAAGGCAGATCTAGGTTTGCATGTAAGCATGTATATATCTATAATTTTGGTTTGGGATTTGTTATAGCATTATGCATCTTATTACTTCACCCATATTGGGGCATGGGCTCCCTCCTCTCCCATCCCCCCCCCCACCCCCCTCCCCCTCTACCCCGCCCCCACTTTTTTTTTTTTTTTTTTTTTTTTTTACATATTTCTGAGTTGGTTTTGTCAATTCCTACACATATATGTTGCAACGCCACCCCCCACGCCTGCCCCCAAGCCCCGCCCCCCCGCCTCTTACCCCATCACACCACCCACCACGCCCCACACTTGATTTTTTTTTTTTTTTTACATATTTCTGTGTTGCTTTTGTCAATTCTTACACATATATGTTGCAACCCTCCACGCCCCCTCTCCCCCCATCCCCGCCTCTCACCCCATCACCACACCCACCACGCCCCACACTTGAATTTTTTTATTTTTTTTTTACACATTTCTGTGTTGCTTTTGTCAATTCTTACACATATATGTTGCAACCCTCCCCGCCCCCTCCCCCCCATCCCGCCTCTCACCCACATCACCACACCAACCACGCCCCACACTTGAATTTTTTTTTTTTTTTTTTTTACATATTTCTGTGTTGTTTTAGTCAATTCTTACACATATGTGTTGCAACCCTCCCTGCACCCACCACCCCACCCCCACGCCTCTCACCCATCACCTCCCCACCCCCATCCCGCCCAAGACTTGAAACATTTTTTTTTTTTTTTTTTTTTTTTACATATTTCTGTGTTGCTTTTGTCAGTTCTTAAACATGTATGTTGCAACCCTCCCCGCTTGCCCCCCCCCCCCCCCCCCCCCCCCACTTGATTATTTTTTTTACATATTTCTGTGTTGCTTTTAACAATTCTGACACTTATATGTTTTAACACCCCCTCACCCCATCCCCCCATCCCGCCCCACACTTGGAACTTTGTTTTTGTTTTGTTTTTACATATTTCTGTGTGCTTTTATCAATTCTGACACTTAATGTTTTAAACCCCCCTCAGCCCATCCTCCCATCCTGCCCCACACTTGGAACTTTGTTTTTGTTTTTGTTTACATATTTCTTTGTTGTTTTAGCAATTCTTACACACATGTGTTGCACCCCCCCTCCACACCTTCCAACCCACTCCCCCTCTCCCACCCCCCCCCACTTGAAACATTTTTTTTTTTTACAAATTTCTTTGTTGTTTTAGTCAATTCTTACACTATATGTTGCACCCTCTCCCTCCTCTCCCCCAGCTCTCCCCCACCCCCCATCCCCCACCCCCACTTAAAACTATTTTTTTTTTACATATTTCTGTGTTACTTTTGTCAATTATTACACATATATGTTGCCCCCTCCCCCCTCCTACCCCCACCTCTCTCTCTCTCCCCCCCCCCCCCACCTCCTACACCACACTAGAACTTTTTTTTTACATATTTCTTTGTTGTTTTAGTCAATTCTTACACATATATGTTGCACCCTCCCCCCCCCGCCCCCCCCCCCCCCCCCCCCCCCCCCCCCCCCCCCCCCCCCCCCCCCCCCCCCCCCCCCCCCCCCCAACTCACTCCCGCCTCTCCCCTAACCCCCTGCCTCTCACCCCACTCCACTTGAATTATTATTATTATTTTTTTACATATTTCTTTGTTGTTTTAGTCAATTCTTACACTTGTTGCCCTCCCCACCCCACACCTCTACCCCATCCCACTCAAACTCGATTTTTAAAAAAAAAAATCTTCATATTTTTGTGTTGTTTTGGTGAATTATTACATAGCTTCTTACACATATATGTTCCTCTCAACACCCCCACTCCCCCCACCATCCACCCCCGCCTCTCTCCACCCCACCCTGCACCCCACTCAAAACTCGATATATATTTTTTTTAAATATTTTTTTTACATATTTCTGTGTAGTTTTGGTCAATTCTTACACATAGTTATGTTGTGCTCCCAACCCCACCCCACATTGTTGTAGCCTTGTTTTCTGATGGTATATACTAGCTATAAATTTATTATTCTCCGAAAAATCGAATAGTCGAGCTGCGCTGTTCTCCGACAGCTCTTGTTAACATAAATAATAATTCCACCACCTTGTTCCTTTCGCTCCCTTGTTATTATTCTGTCTTTTCTAAAGAGTTGAAAATTATCTAACTGAAAACAATTGTCAAGGTGGAAATGTTTTAATTTAGTTTCACTTAATCCAAAAATATGAATATCATTTTTAGTATTGTTCAACACAAGCTCTATTTGGTCAAATTTATTTTGTATACCTTGAATATTTATGTGACCAATTTTTAAACCTTTATCTGATAACCCTAAATCAAGAGAATGTTGGCTGGGGTTCATGGAAAGACTAGTATCAGCATGCAAAATTTCATTTTGTGTTATATCACTGTATACAGTATTACAATTAATATAAGTACTTGTACTGTCACACAGTGTTAAGACATCATAGTATTCATTTTGCTCACTTTCGGTTTGAAGTGTACTATTATCAATTAAAGTTTCATTGTTATATCTTCCGCTTATACTTAATATATCTGTCAAAGATGTTTCTGAATTTGTTACTATGCAATCACATTTTCTTAGATTACAATTTTCACATATGTCTTCCAATAAAAGGAAATAATTTGAAGATGAAAGTAGTTGAATATCTTTACTTGTTGTGGCATATTTGCCAATATCCTATTTTCTCAAACATAAACCAGAGGAATCTTTATGTCCATAAAGTTTACATTTGAAGCACTGCACTTGGTTTTGATGGCGACACTCACTTGTTGAATGGTTTGTAAGTCCACATTTGATGCATCTTTCTGCATTTTGATACCCTGCGTCTGGAGTATGAGAGTAGTGGTGCTGATATTCTTCATTTTTACGTTGATTTCCTAGGTAACCATGTTTATCGTTGTTGGTGGTTTGCTGAAAGTATCTGTTTGGAATCATCTGGTCTTCATTGTATGGCCTTATATCACCAGTATCATAGTGACCATTTCGGTTGTTTGATCGGCGAGAATCAGGTTCCGTAGGTAACGACTTTCTTCATTCCTGCTAGGTTCTGATACTTGATAACTGTAACTTGGTCCTGTGTAAGACAGATTGATCGAATAGGCACAATGCTCAAAGTACACATGAGATTTGAGTCTATTAATATTTTAATTTATGGCTAATTGAATTATCTATGTTCTGAAGTATTTGTAGAATTATTCTTGGTGTAAATCGTGGGCAAGTAAATCGTAAATATGTTATGTTATGTTGTGAATGAATACAACAAATTATTCTGTTGTCCATGATTTAAATCTGTGGTCTTGCAATGAAACATGTTCTTGCTAGGATGAAAAGGGCTAAAGTACATATATATACGTTATAGAAATTGTAATGTAATGTGTTTTTCTATGGCATTCTTAAGCTTGCACTTAGACCATAGGTTGTATATACAATTTTGTGTATAACTATAAAATGGGAAAAAGTGATCCTATGTTACAAAATGACAAATTACCTAAATGTGTGTGACATAGTAAATTGTGAACTGAACATCATGTGTAGCATAGTATGAACTGAAATTCACGTGAAAGGAAAGTCGAAATAAAGAACTAACATCATTTTGAAAGTGAAATTTTATATTGGATTATTAAATGCTGAATAACTTGCACTGTTTTGAGAAAACTGAGTGATTCTGAAAGTGAACAATTTTAAACTTGACAGAAAGCAAATGCATTCAATAACCATTGATATGATTTTATTAATAATATTAATTTGAACAGTAAAATTGATAATATGTTTATGTTTATAATACCCATATGATGTTTTAAATCTTTTATGTATAGTTGTGTTTGAAATGTTGTCCACATTGTTTTTAAGTAGTTCTATTGCTAATTGTCACCAATTTTACTTTGAAATTGTTATTTTAATTTGCGGAGCAAATTTAGTGAGAGAGGGAGAATGTGTAACCTGATGATAAATAATGATAATGATTTTATTAAATTTATGATAAGTAAGATTTAATATTGTTGATACCAGAGCTTGTTGATTGATGTTGGTACATTGAACCCAGTGTGGGACAGTCTGGTTATAGATTTATTTTGCTACAGTCTAGATCATCAAATTGAAAATAGCCACACTTATCTATTATACAGCAGGTATTAATTAATGCAATACTTTGTTAAGGCTGATGCTGGACTACTAGGATAATCTTTATTTAATGATTATAGACAGGTTAATATCAATATCTGATTGGATGGTAGGGTTTTGTATGTATGACTCAACTAGAAAAAGACAACAATTCGCTGAGGGATGATCTCCTATACGTTCAATCTCAATCTATGAGAAACAATCTAGTGTTTGGAAATATCCCAGAGGAACTACGAGAAGTGCCCAAGCAAACTGAGCGGACCTTGAGGCAGTTTATGGAAGATAAACTTAAGCTGGCGAAAGCTACTGTGGATGGAATCCAATTCGAGAGGGTACATAGAATGGGAGCACGTAGTGAAAATGCTCGTTCCAGAAAAATAGTGGCCAAATTTTGTTTTTTCAAAGATCGGGAGATGATTCGCAAATTGAGAAGCAATTTAGACAATACTGAATTTTATTTTCACGAACAATTTCCGAGGGAAATTGCGAATAAAAGACGAAATTTGGTAGCCAAAATGAAGGAGGCTAAAAGGAACGGTAACTCTGCCTGGATAAGCTATGATACGCTGTTAGTGAATGGGTGACCATTTTCCGGAGACATGGCATAGGGACGCGACAAGGGTAACCTGAAAGTTATATCTTGGAACTGTAATGGTTTAACCAAAAGTAAAACAGAGAGTGTTGGATTTGTAAATATTTTAAAAAACTATGATATTATACTATTATATGAATCTTGGACTAGTAAATGTAGCGATATAGAGTTAAGTGGTTATAAATGTCACAATTTTTATAGGAAATTTCAGCATAGAAACGCTAAAAGATGTAGCGGAGGTATTGTTTTGTATTGTAAAAATGCTATTAAAAGTGGAATTGAAATTGTGCGAAACCATCATGATACTATCATATGGATCAAATTAGATAAGCTTTTCTTTAAAACTGATCAAGATGTATATCTGTGTGGTGTTTATATTTGGGGTGCAGATTCTCCGGCACATAATGTTGTAAATGTAGATCTTTTTCAAATATTGCAAGATGACATATACTATTTTGAAAATAGGGGTATTCCATTAATTGTAGGTGATTGGAATGCACGCGTGGGCAGTGGTATAAAAAAAAAGACTATATTGTTTGTGATAGTGTTGTAAGCGATCTCGACGATAATGATTATATGCCTGATTTACCATTACTGAGACTGTCCATGGATAATGTTTGTAATGCACAGGGAACTAAGCTTCTTGATCTTTGTAAAGCGTCTACAATGAGATTGGCTAACGGTCGGCTCGGTAGTGATCACTCGATAGGGTCCTACACTTACACAAATCAAAATGGTGCGAGTGTTATTGACTATCTTTTATTGAAAGAATGTAATTTCAATCGTGTAAATGATTTTAAAATCGAACCTTTAAATGAGTGGTCCGATCATACACCACTTTCCTTTACAGCTAATTGTGTTAAACCCATGTGTGTTAAGTCGACTACGGAGAGGGTAGCATTTACATCGGATGAAAATTGCCGCGGCACGTTTCGTAGTAGATTAATTGGTAGATTAACGGATCTGAATAATATATCGCTCAGTATAAACGCTAATCATAGGGACAGTGTTAATAGCTCTATTAATTCTTTTGTGAAGGTTATACGCGACGCCGCGGATCCTCTGTTCTCCAAAAAATATATATATAATGATCGAGTGCGTTTTGCAAATACTGCCGATAAAAAAGCTGTTTGGTTTGATAATGAGTGTTTTACTGCTAAAAATATTTATAATAAGTCATTAAATCAATATAATAAGTGTAAATCGATGGTAAATAGAGTTGAATTGCATATTAAAAAGAAGTCCTATAAAATGCTTATAAAGAAAAAACGGCGTGCGTATGAAAATAAGAAGATGAGTGAGATTGAGAATTTAAGGCATAAGAAGCCTAAAGATTTTTGGAAGTTATTTTTACAAAAAAATAAATCGAAGAGTGAAAACATAAGTCTTGAGAGATTTTATAATTATTTTTCCCAGTTGTCAACGGAGATTTTTCAAGTAGAAAATGATGAAGCAGAATCTTTCTGCTGCCAGCAGCATGATTTTAATGAAAACAGTTGTAAGTTTGAAGAATTGGATAAAGTTATAACAATTGCTGAGGTTGAATCTGTTGTTCGTTCTTTGAAGCAAAATAAGTCAATTTCTGGAGACTTTGTCATGAATGAATATTTTCTCGAATCAGTAGATATCATTTCCTCGCATCTTGTTGATTTATTTAATGCTGTACTAAACTCCAGATATTTTCCAGAAAAATGGACCGAGGGAATTATTATACCTTTGTTTAAGAAGAACGACCCTGACGACGTAAATAATTATAGAGGAATAACTATTGTTAGTTGTTTGTCCAAAATCTTTACCGGTATTTTAAATAAAAGGATAAGTAAATGGTGTGAAGATAATAATATTATATCAGACGCCCAATTTGGTTTTAGGTCGGGTCGTTCAACTATCGATGCAATTTTTGTATTACAATCTGTTATTCACAAGATATTAAATGAGAAAGGTCGATTGTATTGTGCATTTGTTGATTTGAAAAAAGCTTTTGATAGCCTTTATAGGAATGCCTTATGGCTAAAACTTTATAATATAGGCATAAATGGAAAGCTACTTAGAATAATAAGAGACATGTACTCTAAAGTAAAATCTTGTGTTAAAAGTTGCAATAGTTATTCAGATTTTTTCGAATGTTCAATCGGTCTAAGGCAAGGGGAGGTAATTTCCCCGAAAATGTTTTCCCTTTTCGTTGAAGATTTAGAGTTATATTTACAAAATGATATTAGTTCAGGTCTTACTATCGACGATATTACTCTTATTCTTCTACTGTCTGCAGATGATATGGTTTTAGTAGGAAAATCACCTGATGATTTGCAGCAAAATTTAGATTTATTACTAGCTTATTGTAATAAATGGGGATTAGAAGTAAATTCCGTCAAAACCAAAATTATGTTTTTTAGGAAAAGGAGCCAATTAAGACAAAATGAGTCATGGACATATAATGACAACTTCTTAGAAATAGTTAAAGATTTTAATTATCTGGGAGTTATTTTTAATTATACCGGAACATTTGTTTTAAATCAAGTAAGTTTAGCAGGGAAAGGTTTAAAGGCTTTACATATATTAATTGCTAATACTAAGAAGTTTAATTTTAAACCGAAGACAATGTGTCAATTATTCGACTCCTTTGTTGGATCCATTCTGAATTATGGTTGCGAAGCCTGGGGGTTTTCTAAGTCGAAAGAAATTGAAACGATTCACTTAAAATTTTGTAAATATATTTTAAACGTTAAGACTTCTACTAGAAATGGGGGTATTTACGGGGAACTTGGGCGGTATCCATTGTATATATTGCGCTACGTTAGAAACGTTAAATATTGGTGCAAAACAGTTAACTCTGACAATATTATAATTTCTAGTATTTACAATAATTCCGTCAATAACATAGAAAATTGGCGTAATAGTTGGGCTGGGAATATTAAAAAGCTTCTAAACGAGTATGGTTTTGGCTATGTTTGGAATAATCCAAATAGTGTTATTTTGAAAACATTTCATACTGTTTTTAAACAGCGTTTAGTCGATTGTTTTGTTCAAAAGTGGAACAGCGATGTTGTAAATAATAGAGTTTTGTCAATGTATTTACATTTTAAAGGCAATTTTGAATATGAACCATATCTCGATATTTTGCCATATAAGTTGCGAATTGTTTTATCAAAACTAAGACTATCGTCGCATTCACTGCGAATTGAAACTGGGCGCTACGCACAGAACAGATTAGAAAGATACCAACGTTATTGTACCATTTGTAATTCTAATGACATTGAAGAAGAATACCATTTTGTTTTGATTTGTCCTGTATATGTTAATATAAGAAGAAAATACATTAAAAAGTACTATTATAAACGTCCAAGTGTTTTAAAATTCATAGAGCTAATGAAAACAAGTAATAAGAAAGAGTTGTTTAATTTATCTTGGTTTATAAAAGAAGCATTTGATTCTCGTAATGATTTTTTGTTTTATCAAAACTAGGTTTATCCTCGAATGAAAACTATTATCAATTAATTATTTATGTTACTGCTTTTGCGATAATGAGAACAAAATTGTTTTTTTGTTTTTTTTAAGTTAATGTTTAATTTAATTTGCGTAAGTTAAAGTTCAGTGTCATTTCCACATTTTTATTCAATTATTTAAAATTTCAAAATTATCCAATAATACAATTTATTTGAAACTAGTGTGCAAAATTATGTTTTTGTTGTTTGTTTGTTTTGTTTATTCTGTCACGTATAAATGTTTGCATATTGTATATGATGATAAACTTGTAAAGTTTAAATCAATAAAAAATATCTGTCCGTCTGTCTGTCTATGATTTTGGGTGTGGCTAGATGTAAGAGGATGGTGCTTAGAAATGAGCGGGAATTGGAAAAGGGTTTTTATATATAGTCAGTAAGGTTTGAGCTAGGTAGAAGAGTGTTTCGGATTTATGAAAGAAAGGTTTCAGTTATATATTGAAAAGGATAGAACTAGGATAATAATAAAGTAAAGTTACAATGTGGACATATAATATTAAATTAGTGAATAGAAAATAAACAACACGTTGAATGGAAATAGTGACTTGTGTTTGCTTTTGGCTAATTCCCCATGGCCGAGCCAAGCGAGTGATTATGAGATATGTTTAATATGAAGTATCAATATAATAAAATAAAAGGATCCCGGTCACATATATACAAAACGTTCACCATTTTGGAGATAAAATGGCCATTCTAATTACGTTGTTGACCCAACCAGTTGAAATTAGGTATCACATGTATGAATAGTGAATACTAGACATACTCAGCAAACATCAGTTTTAGTAACTCAGTCGTATTTATTTTTTGCGACCATCAAGAATGGCTTATCTTCTGAAAGTGTTAAAAACAACAGGTCAATTACCTTGAAGGTCTACTCTAAATTTGAATACAATTGGCCCTATGATTTGTAGAGCACATCGTAACTCTTGTGTAAACAAAGTTGGCCGTCAACAGCCATGTTTGTCATCTAATCAAAATGAATGTTGTTAAGGACAACTACGTCATGCCTGTCATTTTAGTAAAGGTTTTAAATCAATAGTACTTACGTTTTTTGCGTAGTCACCATAAATATCATTCAGCCAGTAGTTTGGTCATTTACCCAGGCCTACAAACACAGGAAAACCAGTTGATGTTCCAAAAACAGTTGATGTTCCAAAAACAGTTTAGCCCAACCATTGGGATTGAAGCTATATATATTGAAATTAGTTTTTTAGCTCTACTGATCAGAGATCAGCAGAGCTTATGCCGTGGTGCGGCGTCCGTCGTCCATGTGTCTGTCTGTCCGTCTGTCCGTCCGTAAACTTTTATTTGTAGCGACTACTCCTCCGAAACTACTCGATGGATATTCATGAAACTTTACAGAAATGTTGCCCATGAAGTCTAGTTGATCATGTTGATGTGAAATCCAAGATGGCCACCAAAGCTAAAAATAGATTTTTAAAATACAAGTTTGTAGAGACTACTTCTTGAAAACTATAAGTGATATTGATATGGGACTTTTTCTAAAATGATCAGCATGACATGATGTTTGTCCTTATCAAAAATTGTTTTGATTCGACGTTAAACTTGGCTGCAAGCGGCCATCTTTGTTTACATAGAGTTATATAGTAAAAACTTGGAGCGACTACTCCTCTGAAACTACTTGACAGATTTTCATGAAACTTTACAGGAATAACTTTACAGGAATGTTGCTCTGATGTGTAATTGATCATAGCAAAATTTCAGATCGGCGGCCACCACAGCTAAAAATAGATTTTTAAAAAATAAGTTTGTAGCGACCACTTCTTGAAAACTATAAGTGATATTGATATCGGACGTTTTCTAAAATGATTAGCATGACATGACGTTGATCCCAGTCGAACATTATTTTGATTCGACGTAAACATGGCTGCCAGTGGCCATCTTTGTTCACATAGGAGTTATATAGATAAAAAATTTGTAGCGACTACTCCTCTGAAACTACTTGACAGATGTTCATGAAACTTCACAGGAATGTTGCTCTTGGTGTCTAGTTGATCCCTAGCAAAATTTCAGGCTGGCGGAAAGTTCCAAATGGCCACCAACGGCTAAAAATAGATTTAAAATAAATTTTTTTAAGTATTTTGTAGCAAATACTTATGGAAAACTATAAGTGATATGATATGGGACTTTTTCTAAAATGATCAGGCATGTCTTGATGGTTATCGAGTCATCGAATAGTTTGATTCAACGTTTAACCTACTGGCATGCCACGTGGCCTACATTTGTTTTCATTAGTGTTATATAATGAAAAACTTGTATGCGAGTACTCCTCCTGAAACTACTTGAACGGATATTCATGAACTTTCACATAATGTTGCTCTTGATTTACTTATTGTTCCTAGCTAAATTTCAGGGTCGGCCGGAGTATTCAAGATGGCCAGCCATGGCTAAAAATAGATTTCAAAATAAAGTTTTGTAGCGACATACTTCTTGAACTATAAGTGAGTATTGATATTGGTACCTCCCTTTTCTAAATGATCACAGCATGACATGGTGTTGGTCCTTGTTATAAAATTCGTATTGATTCGATGTTAAACATGACTGTCAGCGGCCATCTTTGTTTACATAATACGTTATAATAATGAAAACTTGTAGCGACCTACTCCTCTGGGAAAGACCCCACCTGACGGATTTTTATGAAACTTCACAGGAATTGTTGCTCTTGATGTCTTTTTGATCCTAGTCAAAATTTCAGGTACGCACGGGAAATAAATTAAGATGGCCGCCATTGCCTAAAAATAGATTTTCAAAATCAAGTTATATGTAGGAAACTAATTCTAGCAACTATAAGTGATATTGATGATGGGACTTTTTCCTAAAATGATCAAGCATGAACATGATGTTGAGCCAAGTTCCGAACAATTATTTTGATTAGACGTAAACCATTGGCTGCCAGTGGCCATCTTTGTTCACTATAGAGTTTATATAGTTAAAAAGACATGTTAGCGACTACTCCTCTGAAACTACTTGACTTAGGGATTGATTCACATGAAACTTCACAGGGGAATGTTGCTCTTGATGTCCTAGGTGAATCCCTGAGAAAATTTCAGGCTGGCTGGAAGTTCAAAATGGCACCACGGCTATAAATAGATTTAAAAATAATTAATTTTAAGTTTGTAGCAAATACATTATTGAAACTATAAGTGAGTATTGATATGGGACCTTTTTCTAAAATGATCAGCATGATCGATGATGGGTTATCCGAGGACTCGAACAATATTTTTGATTCGACTTTAAACATGGCTGCCAGTGGCCATCTTTGTTATACATAGAGTTATTATAATTGAAAAACTTGTAGCGATAATCCTCACTGAAACGACTTGACGGATTTTCATGAACTTCACATAAGTGTTGCTCCTTGATTACTTAATTGATATTAGCAAAATGTCAGGTCAGCCGGATAAGTCAAATTCAAGAGGCACGCCCATGTTTTGCTATAACTAGATTTTCAAAATACAAGTTTGTAGGGGGGGCGGATACTTATTTCCTTGAAACTATAAGTGATATTGAT